>MNPL01003760.1:0-20547 GCA_002081605.1 Tropilaelaps mercedesae | reverse complement strand
CCATATAAATGTAAATGTGCACCGGCGGGGATCGAACCCGTGCACCTACGTGTCTCCTCCGGTCGCGAGCCGCATACGAATGCACCAGCCACCGAGCTCAACGTATAACAAGCATCTGCCGCTAAACAACCCGAACACGTAAATATATTTATTACATATATGAGAGTTCACGCTATATTTTACTCAATCGTATAATAAATAATGGTATAATGCGCTAATACTGAAAAACGATTTAGCTTGCTATAGATAGCAGTAACAAAGAATATCAGTGATTCAGTTTCTTTCAATCGTTAAGTCTAATACAGTTTTCTTCTTCATCGTCCTTATTGAGCAATATTTGTCCCGGTAACTAGAAACATTGCTAAAACAGCTTGCTAGAATGTATTAACCAATAGCTAAATACTGGATAACATCTCTCCGCAATTCTCTATACTGATTTAACCGAATACGACCGTCAATAGTGGCATGACGAAATCGTAAATCATTAACCGTTAGCTTCTATTGATCAATGATTGCAATGTCCGTAGAAAAATTATTAAGTTCATGGGATACAGAAATCCCGAATGTGTAGCAAAATTATTGTGTAATTTTGCTACACATTCGGGATGCAAAATGATTGTATCCCAGATGTGTTTTAGCAAGGATTTCCTCATTTCCTTTTTTCTGACATGCCTCTTCTTTTGGTTTCCTGACAAGCGGTACATGCTTACGTTTAGCTCTTCTCTTGTCAATTTCATCATTACGCCCTAAGTTGGTTTTAAATGAGTTTAATGAGATCTGTATACCAAAAGAATTGCACGTTGGTCAAATCTGGCCCACGTTTGCCTTCTTTTCGTTTTTAGTGGTCTAGATGGGAATGCACACACACACACACACATACTTGCGCAATCGCTTCTAGCTATTTAGTAATTGCTTCGCGTGAAACAGGTGTGGTGTTTAAATTTAGAGACAAGGACTGTGTACAACAGCACTTATCGTCATTATATAAACGAAACGCCAGGGGATAATCTTAACGCGAATGACCTTGCTATAAGTGTTACTTTGCTATAAATGTATAGGGTTCGAGACGAAGTGGAGATCCTGTACGAACCAAGCCGCAACAGAGCTGAAGATATACGAAAAGGCGCCAAGGTAATGAATGATCCAGGCCGTAGTGAACTTTCCAATATAGCTATGGCTACTAATCAATGTGAGTGAACGATTATGAAAGTATTGTTTATTTGGTGAAGTTCAGCGGCAGGTTTTCACAATAGTTAATTGCATAGCGAAACCTTTAAAAACAAAGCAGTCAAATTCAATTTATTCCCCTCACTCTTCAGCAATCACTGTACGTCTATACCATACATCGATTGCATGGAATTTTCTAAACAAAAATAAAAACGACAAGTCGCCAACGCACGGTTTGCGCTGTGGTATGTATCTCCGCAAGGTTACTATAATTTTCATCTGCTGTTCTTACCTGTTTAAAGCCGGAGTCAAAGCCTTGTTGTAGGGCTTTGTCCTTTCCTTCAGCAAGACCCTCGCGAAGGCCATCGCTTGCCGTCGCCTCATCCTTTCGGACGAATTCTTTCTCCGCTAATCGACGAGCTTCGCATCCTTCCCCGCCATCCGATTCACTACCGCCATCAGCCATTCCGCGCTCGGGATCGTCTATTCCTCGGGAAGCTTCGACGGCACCAACAGTCGCCTCCTTTTTATTGAGGAGTACTCCATCGTCAGCCATTTCACCGCGTCTCGGTTACGTAACAGTGACAAATGGGTAGAACAGGTAACAAGAGAACAGGTGCCGCCGAGGGGCACACTCCAATGTCTGGGACCCGGCCGCTATGAACGACACGCCGAAGCCGCCTCAGCTACGACAAACACACCGATCCCCACATATAACACAACCAAGGCCGGAGATTACTGCATAGGCAGTGGCAGCGCACCAATAAAAATGAGGCTATATTAATATAATTTGATCTACCTTGCAACCAGGGAGTCCTGACCATGTGATGTAACCATATAAAGAAATTTGCGCTTGATACTGGTATGAAGAAAGCTGGCGAGTATCGGTTAACTCTTGAATCAATCAAAGATGCACATTAAATATCATGTGGTGCGAGCAATATGGAACGTTTAGGTGTTTTTATCACACACTAAGCACCAACTATAAAAGGTATAAACAAGCATCTCGTATATAAAGTTTCCCGTAATTTTACTTGTAATCCCTTGCAGTTTGCACTTGAACTGACATCCTTGTACCTGTACCTTGTAGTAGCGAGGGGTCATCGACATCAGGTCCTATTCTCTATCTAGTTTTGAAAAATGGAATCGTCCTTTAACCACCTTCTCCGCAACGTGCCACAGTATAGCACCACTCACAAACGATAGATACCAAGTATAATGATCCCGTAGGAGATGCATATGCCTGCTGGTCAATCTACAGGATTGCGGAGATCGATAGCTCCAGCATCGATCACTCGATTCTTCATACTTCCTGTCGTTTTATCGACTTCAACAAACAAACGAAACTCAAGTGAGTTAGAGCACACCACTGCGCTAGACGACGAAGGTGTGTCCACCCACCAACGAGTTGGTCAAACTTACAAAACTCAACACGAGCTTCACACAACGTGCGTTTGCGTGTGGCTATGAGCGTCAAGGTCCAGACACACGAACTAGTGAAACGTCTCGCGATCACAACGAAATCGAGAACAGCATTGCTGCCGGCAGTGACAACGTCGGTAGCGGTCAACACCAGGCAGCCAGCGCCCTTTCGTCAGTTCTTGCCTACGTCTTACTTCTTGTGCACATAAGCCGTCAACAGAGAGGCTTCGGCTAGTGTCTTCGGCCACTGGAAAGGGAACAACGTTTGACGAATCCGAACCGACAGTGGAACACAAATCCGACAATTGTGATGGTCGTCTGCTGCTCGTCTGAACAAACGGCGCTTTTTCAGATCATTCCAGCAGATCCAAAGAGGGGAGCAGCGTTAAAGAGCTTCTACTTATTCGCCCCTCGTTCCAAGCATCTCCTCCCGTTCATAATGTCAGTCACCCCGGGTAGAAAAATGTGTCAATACACGGTTTGACATACTCGGCTGCCGGATGTAACGTTACGTGACCAGCAACTGGCGGCGTAATCTCAGTCGATAAGAAGCATCCACACTGCAGCAGGTACTTTTGATACTTGCTTTTTTTATCTCAAATTTTTTTTATTTACATTTTCTAGAAACGTATGAGAAGCACAAGAGTGGAATGCGCAAGTACTTGGCTTGGTTCATCAGTTATCGTTCCATGGGAAAACACACACTGTCAAAGCAGACGAAAGGCGCTACTTCTGTCGCAGCTGTAAAACGGTTTCCGCGTCTTATTTTCCCACACAAGTCGAGCTCGGTGGCTTAGCACACTGCGACCCTAGCAGATACGTAGGTGCACGGGTTCGATCCCCGCCGTTGCACATTTACATTCATGTGTCCGTCTTACAAAGTACTGCAGAAAGCGCTACCGTGGACGTTAAATGTTGGTTCACGGTCAGCCTTAAAAAAATAAAATAAAAATTCTTCCACAGACACAATGCTCTCAATTTTGTAGCGGTAACAAATGAACGTAAAAAAACCAGGCAGTCAAGTAGAGATTCCACATACTTTCGTAAGATCTCGATTATTCAGTTTGTGCGGGGCTGCGCGTTTTCCTATTAATAGATATGAAATCCGACGAAACATCGAATCAAACTCGAATCAAACATGATGCATGAAATGATAATCTTATTTTTTGCATTACTACATATTAGATATGGATTTCTCTAGACGGAAAGATTTCAATTGATATCAATGCAATTCTCAGCTCTAAATAAAAGCTATTGTGCCGTCTTACAGGCCAGAAAAAAATTTCTATTAATGATTAATCAGACATTTTTAGGCAACCTTATTGTTAGAGGAAATCTATTTCGACAAACGATGAGCAGCGTATAAGCCACACTATAGGCGAGAAACGGTGCTTCAGAGTTGAATCCGAATCATACGTATGCCAGACAGCTTTTTTAACTCCTCACCTTATAGAAAAACCATTGCAAGCAACTGTACCGCCCTTGCTTAGAGGTTGGAGCATCCAGTCTAAAAGTAAGAAACCAGGTTCCAATTACCGACTTGAGCATAGGCTTCAGTCCATTATGACTTGCTGATTGTTTGTTTTAGTTGTTAAAACTTCAAAGTAATATTGACGCAATCCTAAACCAAAGTGTCTTCCTGAATCTTGAACCAAATCGTTGTGTGTAACCGACATGCATCAAGTCTCCCCCTTCAAGAAAAATTGTGTTAAAATAGCTGTGCTAGTTTTCACATGTACGCTACCGCCTTTCTGTTGGTCACTTTTGGAGAAGGCTAAAAAAGGGACATTACCTAACATGGCCGCTGGCATAGATAAGGACAGCGTTGTAACTAAGTAACGGACTGTAACTATTCAACGCAAGTCATTTCTGCGAGGCTAAGCCGACGTTGCTTGACACTTTGCAGATATTTTTGAATTATTATTTACGGGATTACCCCCGTTACCACAAAGATATGGCGTTTGATATCGATCCAAGCCAATACATAAAGACATAAAGGACACTTCGCTCTGAAGGGAAAAAAAATATATAAATATATATATATATATATATATATATATATGCTTTTTCGCGCATATATATATATCGATTAATTTCATTTGACAATCATGGATGATAATTTAGGCTTATAACGCACAAATGATCAAATTGAATCTGTATATGTGAGCATGCTTTCAAAATTTTAAGTGATATGGAGCCTATCTGGCACCAATACCCATTGACATCCTAACCCCAGTTATCTGAACTATGCTAAGTGGTACATTTAAATGATACAAGCTACAGATAATAAACAGTTGTATAATAACGAAATAAAATGCATGTTTAAGGTGCAAAATTAATGATATTCATTTTAAATCATACTTTGGTATATACCGCAATATGACAAATTGGATAACCTTTTTTTAGCCACTGTATGCCAAATTTCGCTCTGTCTTCCCTCAGGCATATTTTTGCTATCGATAGTTTATGCGTAAAAGTTGCAATAGCACCAGCTGGCTACTGTTTATTCAGATCATACCTTTGCTAATCAATGTTTCTCCGATTGTTCTAGGTTAGACCAGCGATTCCTTACTTTTTACGATTCTATGGAGCATGTAACTGTCTGGGGTATTCCAATAAATCCGCGTTCATTACGAGACTCCGAGTGTTCCTAGTCGAACATATAGTGTCGTTTTCTTTTTGTATCAAACGTATCACTTTTACTCAGTGTAGCTTACCGTTGCCTACTCTGAATTGACCGACTGAGCAAGTTGTCCGGTGCAGTGGAACAAACGCTAATTTATTATAATCGCTGCTTATGTCTCGTCAAATTAATATAATAAATAGCACATTTGCTCAGGCTGGTAAGTACATGCGTTAAATACCGCCGGCGTGTCAGAGACCGCGTGCAGCCTTGATATTAGATGGTATCAGTTAAGACAGTTGCAATCACCACCAGTAGCCGTTTTGCCCATGTGGACAGAATGATCCACGAGCTAAAGTGTCAGCATCATAGACGCATGCAGCTTTGCACTGGAGTAGACACATCTCAAGCACTCAACGCTCTAGCGCTCACTAATGATCAGTTTAAGGCAGTGGCAGTCATGATGGGACAAAAATATAAAACATAGTAGGAAAAGCATGTGCATGTCCTTGAGACATTCTACGTGCTCTTTTTAATTAAGATTTCGTACATCAATCCAGGGTAGGCCCTTGCCTATGTCGGTGGCCTGACCAGCTGTCTCACCGATATTGCACTGTACCTGACTTACGGCACTTTAGAGGCCGTCACGGCCGAACAGCCAAATGTACAGCGCGCTTTCAGACCACGCCCCGGCCACCCCGTTGACTTCGGGAATTTTCGACCAACAATTCCTAACTCCACATGCTTATCTCTGCATTCTGTTTATGGTGTCCGATATATGTCCGATCACACGGCTACTACGGCCGCTCTGATTTACTCACCTATTGGTTGTGCAAGGTGCCAGATGTCTGTAACATGCAAGCATCACACACGACAAAAGTGGAACATACACCTTCACACCTAGACATCTATCACGGAAAGGAACTCTAGAACAGGTCGGTTTGATCCTTCTGACGTTGTAGGAATATTGTTTCCGGACCCCAACCCTTTTGTGGGGAATTCGAGTTGTAGCAGCTTAGCGGGGCCGCAGCGATACGAAAAGACTATTTGAGATCGTTTTGATTTTCGATTCTTCGAAAGGGCGATGAATCGTTCCCTTCGATCTAGGGAAGAAAGGGCCAGAGAGTCTTCAGTATTGTCGGCACAGCAGGCGTAGCAGTGCCCTGTCATCACGGCGAATTCGCTGGCGGAGAGAGAAGGGAACTTAGCGAAGGTTCGCTGCTCCAGCCGCTCCGCTTCGCTTCATACCTCTATACGCCGAACCCAGATAGGCTATTACGAACTACCATCTCCACTAACCTTACTCTCTCCCTTTCCCGAGTAAGGTTGACCGCCGTCAGGGATCCCATTAGCCACCTAGGCGCGCCAAATGCGAGCGAATCAGGGGCGTATTCGGGATTCTGCACTAAACGGTCGTTGGTTTTCATTTCGCGACATAGCTTCAAAAAGTATCGGTGAAAACCGTGACGCAGCCTATTAATGATTAAGCAGGATGTAGGAATATAGTAAGCTAAAATAAGATAGTATTGTAATTTTTCAGAAAATCTAAAAGAAAACTGCGCAACTGAGAAGTTGTGGACTCGAGGCGGACCATTTGACTGTGCATATGGCTACTACGGTTGTTACTTTTTGCGGTCTCGGAATACATACACACGCATGGATGAGTGTTGTAATTACGATGTCTAAATGTAAGCCTAATAAATAACGCACCTTAGTAATGCCGTCGTTGCTGTCACAACCACTACCAACGTTGAACGGGATGAACTATAGAATGTCTGTTCTTCTCATTCGAAATTTGTTAGAGCTGCATTAAGAAATGTAGACTAGCACACGAATCAATGATATGATTCAGAGAACCCCTTGCACGCACATCAAACACCACAAAAACACTACACGGGAAAAAACGACTTCTCAGTCGGTAGTTTCGAATAGCAGCCGTATATGAATCGTACATGTGTGCTCTCAAAAAATATGAGTCGTCAACTTCAAGCGAATTTGCACCAAGCTGGCTACGTTTAAGCAGTGCTTGGCCGCGGTGTTGTAGCCGACGAGAAAACGCTGACAGAAGAACAAACTTTTGAACATGGGTAAATACCGTCAATAACCTCTGGTGAACCCAGACATGGAAGGTCCTGTTTCGCCTGTGTCCCGTTTAGCGATCAAGTACTCTTTAGGGCTGATTATAAGCCGACATTTAACGCCCACGGTAGCACTTTTTGCATCACTTCGTTAGACGGACCCCGTATAAATGCAAATGTGCAATGGCGGGGATCGAACCCGTGCACCTACGTGTTTCCCCCAGTCGCAAGGCGCGCACGCATGCACCAAGCCATCGAGCTCGACCCGTTTAGCGATCAAGAAGGAAGGGCACTGTTTTTTGGAAGTCGTGGACAACCGCCCGGTGCTAACAAAATTATGCATTCATTGTCAGTAATTGAAATGGTGGGCCTGCGTTTGAGTTTTGAAGTGTACACACCTAATCAGAAATACACAGATAAGGGAAAGAGAGAAAGAAGCTCTCACCAATGTTTTTATTTAAAGATGTCGTCTGCCCATCTGCAGGCTAAACTGTTTTGTCGACTACCATTTGTAAATACAAGGGCATCGTCGGACGACGGTTCAGCTGTCTACCGATACCCATTGTTGTACTGCGAAGTCGTGATCGTAATTTGAAGAGTGCAAATTAATATTAAGGTGTGGTGGTTCGTAGTGCCTGTCAGAATGGCGAAGCGAGATGTATCAAATCTTTTGAAAATGTGGAGACATTTCCTTCTAGGTGTAAGTAAAGGATACTCTCAAGTTAACCCAAGAGACAGCATGTATGCACTATTACTGTTGAAAATAAAATGTAGAAATAAGGAACCAGTTGGTCTTAACCAGGCAGTTTTTTTGTCAATACGTTCTATGAGATCGACTGTTACATAGACTACGCAAGATCTTGTCCCTGTGTTCCCAACTAATTTTCTTGAATGTGTATTGTGCGACTTTTGTTTAT
The DNA here is from genome assembly GCA_002081605.1 of Tropilaelaps mercedesae. Lineage (NCBI taxonomy): Eukaryota > Metazoa > Arthropoda > Arachnida > Mesostigmata > Laelapidae > Tropilaelaps > Tropilaelaps mercedesae. The sequence goes on along the minus strand of MNPL01003760.1, from coordinate 12,340 downwards.
CGCCGGTTGTTGCGATACGCAGAATAAAATAGTCATATTCCAAGGTACCTTACTGTTGTAGTTTCGTGAGTATCACGCACGCATTTATCATAAGTGTTGTAGTTCGATTTAAATTTGAAGTACATTAGTATTATTATTTATCAGGCACGATATTAAAATACGCTCAATATACAATGTTCTCACTCATCAATCAGTTCTATTTGCGCGCTTCCCACTGGCTACTGTGTTATGCGTTGGAGAGATGAGTGTGAGTAAAAGGCCAATAATTTATACTCTACACCTTTATGGATGCATATCATTTCATCTCTCACTTATTATTGTTTTTATTATTAATATTGGATGGTTTTGTGCTTGCGTTTATGTGGTCATATAAATTTTAGCGGGAGAACATTAATTCTCTGCGGTTCAAAATGGATCAGGCAACGCGAGACCCAGATCCGCCAATTCTTCCTCAAGGACCCTCTCATCGGCTTTCCTCAAATTACTATTGCTCTCGCGATGCACGTAGAGCAGTGAAGCCTCCCGTAGAGATCAAACTGGAAACGGCGAGGTCTGCACGCCACTTTGTTTCGTTCATTAAATACGGTATTTAGTATAGTACGAGTATTTGCGTCAATGATCCTCTATACATTTTGACGCCAGTTCAAATTGATTCTAATAAATGTACGAGTTTAGGATTTCAGTTAATTAAAAGAGAAACACGACAACGCCCGCTTAACAGATAATATACCAAACAGGTTACAATAATCCAGACAATTATCCTCCAACTAGCATGACAACCTTATTTACATCCCCACTTGTTCAAAGTATGGTTTAAATGGCTCGTAGAATAGCATCGGGGACATCATTGATCAATAGGTATAGTGAAACTAGAAGTTGAGAAAAGGATCTTAATGGTGAATACTTATGAAGGCCGGAGATCGGAGTGGTATTACCGTTGGCGACTGCATTTACCGACGACATCTAGATAAATTGTCGATGACCCACTCACCAATGTACATTAAGTAGCTGTCTTTTTATCCAACAATTTCTTGATTCTTAGTCAGGTTTGTCGCTTGATTCTAATTGACTGTATTGTATTGCAGCACAAAAAAGCTACCAACGCCTGGCGCCTACCTGTCATAGACGTCTACAAATTATATATGATTAATGTTTGACATTAGATATAATACAGCAACGACTAATTCAACAGAAACAAATAAAGTACTTGTTATTATTGTATTTTTTGCTTCTAAAAAAATTAACATGCTCTATTTTTTCCATTTCCGTGGACATTGTGACTCTATTCTCAGCCGTGACGTTGGCTACCCGCCGAAGCCCTTCCTAGTGTAGTCATTTGACATAGTCGTTTCAATTATGTTAACTAGTAGCCATACTTCAAACGCTTTAAAACACTAGTAATCACCGAAAGGTATTGAATTGCTTTGTCCGTAAAATTGACGAGAATATCAAGCCAACTTAGCCAACTAAATTAGGTCTAAGTGGGACAAATTTTGTAAATATTATTATAAAGAAAACAGAATGCTTAATAAGTTGCAACGTTCCAATCCTGCATATCAAAAAGTTGATAAATGTTGGCTAATAATAAAATCGTTTGTATTAAATATTTAAACATATATACTGAGGTAAGGGCTAAAGTCGGTAATCCATCCCTTACGCTTTAGTTTGTAGAAACCATGATATCAGTTTCAAGCGTTTCTTCCGATTTCTAAATAGTGTTCTACAATCGGGTTTTATTCTGTATTACATTGTCATGTACGGCCTGCCGCCTTAAACTCTTCACCAAAGCGCCGATCAAAATCTTCCCACATTTCTCAGTCAGTGAACAGAAACTTTATATCCTCCACTAACTTTTCGTCCGATATTTTACATCAGCTTGTTTCAAACATGTCTGTCCTGTCTATAATTGACAAATACTTTTTCTAGTTTTAAGTATTGGCCGCTGTTCCTAATGTATTGTTTACCGTCTTCAGATATTCTTCGTTTTTCTTTCAATTCTCTTTAAACATTGTCAAAACCTCTGGCTTTCCCCATGACAGTCCTATTGAGAATGGGTTACGTACCTTATATAACCTTGTTTCTCAGCTTGTTTATAAACCTCTTATGGTCTATTCGTCCTGCATAATTTTTATATTTTCTGAATCTTATAGACAAGCACAGTGGAATAGGATAGAATTCCGGCTTATTTGAAATAAAGTAGTGCACAATAGTAGCGAGTATGCGACACACCTGTACTAGCTCCCGAAAATGGGCAGTGGGTGTATTTGTTTCAAATTTTATAGCATGACGTTCCGCCTAGAATTAATGCAATGCGCAAAAAGTCAATTGCCGATAGGTTCGCGGATAAACAGGAGTGAGCTCAGACAAGAGCCACTAAGCACATGGAATTTTTAAAGGCCATGGTGCCTAAATTTTTAAATGCTCCTGAGTGCAGTGACCTTAACGCAGATATCTCTGCTTCGTGGTTTGAAACGAACGAATGACGCTTGTATGTAGCCGACATAATTTTTGTGCAGTGAGAGACTGGTTTACTCTATCAAATGCTTTGCAAGAAATAAAGTACACAGCATAAACGGACAAGCCGTCAACCTTTCTTAACTATTATCTTTGAGATTTTTTGAGTAAACTGATGTTATAACAGAGTTTTTAAAGCATCCCTGTTCACCTGGTCCATTTCAAATATAACCGTTCGACAACTGTTCATAAGAGGTTTTTTAAAAAGTTAGGACGCCTTATTTGTTGAATAGCTTATTAAATTCAGCTATAAGAGTCTATTTTATATGGTGATGGAAAGCCAATCTTAAAGGACGTTGGTCTGGGTTCAGAATCAGTACGCTCGGATACAGATCAAAGAAAGAAGAAAGTCCTTGAAAGTATCAACCTCGAATTTACCATATAAAATTATGTAAACTCTAGCCTTAAGAAAGCGGTGTCTCTAGCCTTTATTCTTTATTTTCACGTGCCTATATGCAAAGCGGTGCGTGCATATTTTTGAAAAAAAACTACCCAGCCTAACTACATGCTCGATGAATACAGCAGAACAATGTGAATATGAATGCATGATATCAGCAGATAAAAAAATGAGCAGCATCGAAAATTCGACATCACTTCCGCCGTCGAAAAGATAGGGTGAAGGGACAATAACATGAAGTGTAAGTGTGTGTATTCTCTTATTCAAGGCCATTCTCACCAGTGACGTCCACTACTGCCACTCTACGTAAATGTCAAAGCGCAGAAGTACTGGTGCTGAAACTTTAAAATGATCAGGCGCGCTCGTGGTGACGTCGTTGACGATCTTGCCGTTTAAAATCCACATTCTCCAGCCCTGTCTACGTCCCAAACTACTTCATCTTGTAAAGGGTCAACTGTCCGCAATCTTGAAGTCGATTCGTCGCTCTGGTCCCAAAAATACACCACGAGTTTGTGTCGTTCCATTCCATTTCCTTCGATGTGTAAAGACAGGGGAAATCGATGGACGCCAGTACGTAGCGGAGGTGACATACGAATCTGCATCGCTTGTTTAACTCGGGCAGGACAAGGTTTCAGTAGAATACCGACGCTTTTTAACATGTGCTCATGTTTTTGCAACACGTCCACCCTTCTGGAACGACTGCGATTCGTCTCATCCTGTGGCGTCCTTATGGCCGAAACCGGGGAGAACAGTTCGAATCTACGAATTCCGACAAGCGTTCCCAACCACAAAGTCGATAGCGGTCCGAGGCACCCGCGTGCAGTGTTGGGAGAGACGATGCACGAGTGGGAAATGGGGGCGGTCGTCGGCGGAAAAGTCGACGGAATGATTTTAGCGTTGTAAAGCAAACGAGAGGGTAACCAGGAGGAAGAAAGAAGGTGGACGAAACCCACCTGTCACACCTGTTTTTCGCTATCGGAAATGGCCATTATGGTCCCAGGAGAAGGTGTTTGGGGAAAATGGGAGAAATAGCTATTCCTACTTCTCCCGTTTTTGCGTAGGGGTTATTATATTTATGAGATATGCGATAAAGGTTAACAAAGGCAGAAGAGGAACCGAACGTTTATACCGGTGCTCCGTCAAACAGATACGTTAGAGGATCGGGCGCACGATTGCTTAAACTGACTATTGACGACAAAACTAAACTATGGGGGTTGGCTGCTCATTCAAAAGGGTGAAAGCTTTCTCTTCTTGCAGCAGGTTGTCACTGGGTGGCAGGCCTAACGGTCGATGTTAGTACAGTACGTTAAACTAGTACTGGAATCTCAGCCGATGATAAGTACGTTGGCCTGACCTCTGGTTCGTGTTGATCGCCATAATGTGGTCTTTGCTAGAATTGCTATATGAAAAGCGAGGCCTAGTTACTGTCCGAAAAATAAAAGCCTATGGCCCAAGCCCGTTATGTCCGTACAGTCACCAGCCTTGCTACTCACAGACAAATTACTGTCAAAGGATGTTGCGGGCCACCGGCGAATCGTCACAGTCTTTGTCATCGCAGGCCTGTCAAAAAAGTTGACTATCACAAACTGCAACATTAGTCCGTAAGCTAAAAGCCAAGTGCTTCACCATGGAGCCTATCGTAGCACAATAATCGACGCGAAAACACGGTATTTTGTTTCCTGTTCTACTCAACTCTAATGTACAATCCAGGGCAAGCTAATCTACAATTACAGCTTTGCGCACAGCAGTAACTTTCGAGCAATGACCAATGATACATAAATAATCTTCCAGGTTTCTCTGATGAGAGATAGGACAAGGAGATATATCTACAGGCCATTCTACAAATTTAGTCTGAGAATATCTAGGAAAGCGGACAACACACATGCATATCAAGCTGAAACAGACTAAAGAGTTAAAGGCTTTTTACAGTGTAGTCTCAGGTCCAAAGTTATAATTTACCCTTTAGTCTGCCTTGGTCATAAGTCTAGCCGATTGTAAAACTGTCGAGTTCAAATAGCATGTCTACGCACGCATGTAGACGTGTTTGTCGATAGAGTACGTTAATATAGAGAAAATAAAAGTTTCCTGCGAATCCTTTTCGGTGCTGCATGTTCTCGAAGGCGTTCGATCGTCTACTATTCGCGGATATCGCCGGAATAAATCCCTAAAGGTTAGCCGATGAAGTATCGCGTTTCTCGGAAGCTTTTCCAAGAATTCCGGATCATGCAAACTCCGCTAACTTTCAAGTGAGATGGTATGCCGCGGAACTCCTTCGATTTAAGGGTAGTCGATGAGGGGCGAAGAATTTAACTTCACAATAGCGATTTCTCGACGCACCTTCCGGCCTTTGTTTTACGGCGTAGGACAATCTACGGTTAACTTTCCACAATTGCGTTCCAAAGCCAGGGTAGGGACACATACACTCTCATTTCATCGCTTCAATTGATTTCATCAACAGGCAATGTCGAGGTAACTTCCAATTGCCGTATCAGCCGACCCTGAATTTACTTGCTTCCGTTCACACTGGAACCTTAGTACGGGTTCAAGCGTGCGTATATTAGATGATCTTCTGAGACTATAGCCTATCTAGAGGCCGAGTCGATTTTTAAAGATAACCGTTGGTTTTGTGATGTCATTGTTCTGCGTCAGTTAATAAACGGCAGATAACCTTTAGCCTCACATCTTTTATAGTGCTGTTATCACTTGTTGGTGGGGTTTCTCTAATAATAAATTGACTAAAAATATACGCTTCTATGTTAATCATATGAAGTTTTTTTTGAAACTAAATAAATGCGAAGTGACGCTCTAATTCGACATTGTTGACCCAAACGATATTTATCGATTGAAAGTGCTAGATATTTGCCTGTCGTGTGTATCGATTTTAAGGGCGCCACTTGACTGAACCTGCTACAAACACATTGAGATTATCCTTAGCTCTACGAATATGAAAAGAGGTGTAATAACTGATCCCTATACTTTCTAGTTAGCCAATTTTTGCAGCTTTTGCGCTTGATAAACGTTCCATGCAACATGCATATTGTGTATTTCGGCGATTGAAATGAGGTGAGGCAATCTTCTCCCATCAGCCTGGCCTACGTTAGGACGTTATGACCTGTTCGATACTCGTTTCTCCGCCTTTTACAGTTTCCTTAGTGCTGCTCAGCGAAACACACCTTCGTCTGCCTTACGTCGATCATCAACTCAAATCCACGAACGTATCTGCATACGTTTTCCATATTTTCTGATAGATCCGTCGATACTCTGGTGCCACACGAACGAGGCAACGAACGCGTTCGGGAGACAGGCGTTTTATGAGATTGAGTTCCCATTCAGTGTAGAAATCCTTTCGGTGTGGTAGAGACGCCAGAACGAGCAGAGCGTACATGAAGCAGTGAGTTTGGCCTGTCTCGGGCGGAGTTGGATGGGGCAGAGGTGCATGGTATGCGCCGCTTTTTGAGAACACCAACAACTTCTTTGCTTGCACGCATCCAAACCGTTGAAAGTCGAAGAAAGGGATGGCTGAAGTCAGCCGCTTGAGGACGCTATTTTTGCAGGAAACAGAAAAACACTCCTATGGAAGGGGTAAGCAAAAATGCTCGCGTAGTGTTCTTGTTGTCGGTGATACTTCTACTGCTGCTGGTGCAGTTGCAAGCGATTCGTCTAGACGAAAATAGATAGGGCAAAAAGAGCTAGAAAGAAAGGCCAGGCGCATGATGTGTCAACTTTCGAGCTTTTTGCTTGACACTTTCTGTTTCTCTCTCCCTCTCTGAGCCACTGTCTACTGCAATGATATATGATAGACGTTACAGAAAAGCAGTTTCGTTTACAATGGTGAATGAACACAGTTTTTTCCAATGCATTTGCCGTAGTAAAGGCTATTTTTAAGTTCGGTTGCGGCACTCACGTTTAGTCGGCAGCAGCCGTGACAGATACCGTTACGGTGACAATGTACGAGCGCTGGTGAGCAATCCGCGACTTTCCTTTTATCTCGCCGAACTTCTTATGCCGTCGAGCAGTTGTCGCTGTTGAAATAATGTTTTCATTTCCTCACATTCCGCCGTAGGTCCTCATTCCACAGACGTTCCATATCGCCAAGGACCCATTGTTTTGCCACGGTAGTAAACGCGTTGGGCCGAGGCTAACCAGAGTACTATTACGATCATTCTAACGACAGTGATGGGCCGCTGGAATCAAACGTATTAGGAGTTATCTGTTTTACGGGCCTGTTCAGCTTCTAACTACCTACCAAATGTTTCCAGTATTCATTTCTCCGTCGAGCTCCGTGGCTTGGTGCATTAGCGTGCGCCTTGCGACCACAGGAGACCTGTAGGTTCACGGTTCGATCCCCGCCGTTGCACATTTACATTTATGGGGTCCGTCTTACGAAGTAATGCAAAAAGCGTTATCGTGAAGGTTGAATGTCGGCTAAGGTCAGCCCTCAAAATATTTTTAGCTTTCATTTCTTTACCGCTACTTGATCTTGCTTTGCCGCGGATGCTGTTTTACTCCGCCGCGCGTCTCTCTATTATTGTTTGTAGAACGTTCTTGTAGGCGACAACATTCACTTTTTCGATCGGTCGGACAGTGAAGAATGTCACGGACAGCGCGATAGCGATAATGTAGGTAAACTAAAAGAGAGAGATTAAAGAGAGGAAAGAAAAGACTGAAAGTGAATGTCAATCGATCGTAAGTAGGTACTAGAGAAGAATGAAATATGTCGATAGGACAATGAAGATTTGTATGTGTATACGCGTATATACAATTATATATGTGTAGGTGTGTAGTGGCATATGTAGTTTTACTTTATCATCGTCGTATCTTTATATTTGGGCCATCGTAACATTTCGAGCTCCAGAAAGAGACGTCGGAGAAAAGGGACAAAGTTGCTGAGGCTAAATGGAGACCAAGTAGGTAATAAGAATTCCGATTGATGTTCAGCATTATTTAGGTAACACTGTAAAATGCTACCCGTCGGCACCGGTTTACAATTTGAAAATGATCAAAATTCTTTCAGGTATTATTGATTATCATTGCGTATGTTATTATTGCGATCCTACCTTAACCACCTAAGCGAATCGTTAATTGCCAATCTATGGCCATCTATTGGCCTTATTTTATATCTGTACGTTATATTTCATCTTATTTTTTATACAATGCACCAAATTCTACTGAAAAGTTTAGTATCTTTCCTTTAGCAAGTCAGAATGGTTGTGACATGATGAACTACTTGGCAAGCCCTTTTTATGTGGATTGCAGCCAATGATTGTGTTTCTTGTATATTCCTTATCGGAAGCATAGTCAAGCAGACGGTTCATTTGATATATGATAGATAGATAGCTTTTAGCCCCAGCAATTTCGGTTGAGTTGCAGGCAATACTTGAATAGGAACAAATCGTACGCGTAGAAGTAAGTGTAGAGGTCGAATCGCAAGGTACGAGCGGCAAAGTTTTCGCACTTTACAGGAAACTAAGAGGTGGCCTATGCATTGAATGTATCGCTCCGAGTTGCAACTCTGGCTCCTACAACTACAACTCCAGCTAGTACTTCGCTGGGGTATGTTACTACTAGGTATACTACAGCGAATAACACCTGCGTTGGTATCACGTGATCACGAATCTGCGAGCGAGCGAACGACGTTTATATCTGAAAGGCGCGGTTTGCGTCAAAGTTCACGTAGAGTCGCAAGGCACAAAGCCTTCCTCAAGCATCCACTTCCCCGTAGACAGCACTTCTGACCATACACAATTCCTTTCCCCCAACTCGCTTCCCTGGATCAGAATGACATCAATACGGAAATCGAGATGGCCTCCTTGAATGTCCTAAAATAGATTCGGTGACGCCTACGACATTTTTCATACTTTTCGACACCAACAACAAGTGTTGCAGTACCGTACGCTGCGTTGTGTAGACCTATTGAGGTCGACCCCCATGCTTAAGATTAGCAGGAACCATGGCATCAGTACTCCATGTAAAGAGGTTCGTAGATGTGAATGGGGGCTTATGGAAACCTCTTCTCTCTAGATTTAGCTCTTCCTTCCCTATGTTTGGGTAGTGTCGCCCTTTGCATCCTCCGATATTTTCGCTGCTACCTCGGTGCAAAGGCCTTTGCAACCGCAATGCAACTTTTCGGGCTTGTTGCCAGCCGCATCCATCAATCGGTATTCGTCGTAGGAATCTTCGGAATCCTTTCCACTTCCTTTCTTTCTTCTACTGGAACGTGTTACGGATATGCAGAAGGTACGATATCTATCGTGCAAGAATACAGACTAGCCGCATGGGCTGGTCTGAATAACCCTTGTAGTCGACGCGGTACCGTGAAGGCCCCGCCGCATGTTTTAAAATCATAGAAAATGTTCGCGTACGAAGCAACGTTTGATATCTCCGGTCGAGCAAGAGTGGAACATCCGCTGAAGTTTATATGTAGATTCACACAGGTTTACGCATTGCAGGAAAGCTGCTAATAATCAAGAACATAATTACATGAGCAAAAATATCTTCATAGTATGCAAAAGCACATATCTGTGAATGCAAATGGTATAGGTACTGCAATTCCCCCTGTTTGGGGATGTGCGGGCGTTTACGCATATGTCGTAAGGCACGCAACCTGCACTGCGAAATTGCGAATTATTTGCTTCTCTCGGTATTGTATTTATGGAATTTTGATTAATGTCTTATCGCAATATCTAGTCGAATTTTAGAAACGATTATTATAACAATAATGGTGATAATAAAGGTAACAATAACGAGCATACGAGGACAATCGTCGAACATGTTGCTGATTCAAAACGTACCATTTAGTCGAGTATTTAAAAATTTCATCCATTAGTAAACCTCGTTCTTTCAAGCTGGAAATGTAGCACCTATGACGCATTTTATGACGAAGGTTAACTGGTAATGGGTGAGCTACCCTCCGGGTGCCTGGAAAGCCATTTCGGCCGGCTAACTTGCCCCAGCTTGTTCTCCAGCATAGACGTTCGGCTTGAATGAAACGCTACTAGTACTGGGGTTTCAATTGATTTAGAAGTACCGTATAGAAAATTCCATTAGTATAACGTAGACGGTAGTTCCTGTTCCGGTTTAATATATATCCGTAGTTATCCGGGATTCAGAACTAATGAGGATGTCCTTCACTTGGCTTAACTGGCGCTCCCTAGATGGCTCTTTTTTCTGGTTACTGCTTGTGCAACCGCATTTAACGTGCATGGAAAGAAGTAATGACCCGAGGTCACTCGAGTAGGAAAGTTGTTAAAGGAGCTCTTCGTATCCTGCTAGTCTGCACTGGCTTTCAAAAGTCCTTCCTGAAACCTAATACGTGTAGTAAAACTGAATTCAGTCATAATAAACATGGAGCATTTGTTTCGACAGAAGCGCCTACTCCCAAGTAAAACAAGGTTTTTAAAAGCATCATAAACGACCATTCACGCCCGTGTTTGTAAACCTCTAATGAAGAGTTCCGAAGCGCTCATAGACTTTGTTAAAACGCTGCATGATATATTTGCGTGTATTGGCGCACAACATTATTAAAGCGTCGTCACGTTGACAGGGCATATTGATCCGCAAAAGGGCTTATGCCACTATTTCATAGTTGTGGAAAACGATGCCATTGAAGGCTTGTCCGTAGTATTCGTAGTATTGAACTGACTACGTCTATACTCCAATATTGTCTCCTGAGTCCATAAAGTAACTCCATCGTTGGATGTCATTGTTTTTTTAGCGTACCAGCGCATTCACTGTAACTAGTCCTATTATCTAAACGAGAGCGTAAGCAAATAATGTTCCCGAAACACCACTAAAAACCAGAATAAACATCAGATCGTTCATTTTAAGGCTAGCCTTCGCGTAAAAATTCAGCGAAAATGTGTACAAAGCCACGCGTTCGTTTACCTGGGCTCCGTATACGTGACGGAACCCGCCAATCTCCCGGAAACGTCCGGATGAACTTGGTGCTGTCATACTCGGTAACAAACTTATCATCGGGCAATAGGGTGATGTGGCCTGATAATTTGATAATGAAGTGAGCCAGAGTGCAAAGGGTTAGGCGAATGTACGTGCCACACACACACAGCGCTAGCAACACCTAATCAGGCTTTTACTCATCAATATGGACCTTGACAAGCTTCTCCGAGACTTTACAGCTTCAGGCATAGCCCCGTAAATCTAGAGCAGTTTCATTATTGAGTGTTATTTCAAATTTAAACGAGTTGGCGATACAGACCAGAACAGCGGTTAGTACTTGAGTGTCTTTCAGGAAAGGCACGCTTCAAACCATCTTGAAGTCAAGTCGCGGCACAGGGCAGATGTTAAGAAGCTCTTTGTTGTGCGGCATGTCGGAGAAAAACCTCACTCTGGGATGCCGAAAGATAGGGGACACTGGATAATGCATTTGACCTCTACGGAGTCCTCTGCCATTCCACCGGATGGTGGAATATTGTCGCACAACATTACTAAAACGTTACGGCGATTACAGGATATACTAACTCGTAAATGGGTTTACGCCGCTATCTCATACCTGGCGATACCGCGTCGAAGGCGCGAGCCCAATTAGCCAAATGGGTTTTGACGCTTGGGGATCATTCTAGCAGGCTTAACTCCGACCCTACCTATTTTTACGTATACTGCGAACAAAACCCGTCGTTCTCGCACGTTAGTCTATGCCATATATTATTTTTGGTATTCGATGGAATGGTAGAGGGCTCTATAAACGCCAGATGCGTTATTCAGTGTCCCTATTTCATGACGCCCCAGAACTAACCTACCTTATAGCAAAAAGCTTTCCAACATGTTCTCCATACTGTTCAATAGTGGCCTTCGAAGTCGTCCTAATCATACCTGTGCTTGGCCTCGTAAGCTTGATGACAGCTCCTTCCCTTAGCCTACCATATTTTGCATACTTAGTCTCATACGATGATGTAGTATATACATACGAACATACATCTCATTTGTGTATGTGAGTCGAGTGCTTTTGTATTGCTTATATTCGGTTATGGGTAAAAATAGACTTGTCTGAGCTATTTTGGTGGACAATGCCGCCGCTGCCGCCAACGCTGTTCGTAGCGTAACTGCTGTTGAAATGATGACCAGGCAGGCGACAGGTCCATGGCAAACGAGGAAGCCCGCAGACATTATGCATCAAGTTTTTGTATAGCGGTACGTATATGTGTGGATGGGCTAGGTTGGGTGGATGATGTCACAATAGGTGATTTAGACGGTATGCGTTTATTCTGTTAAATGTACTCGCTCTTGAGTTGAAGACGAATGGAAGCTCTGGCTAGACCTTAGTCGCATTTCTAATAGATGATTTATTTTTACCTTCTTTTTTTGTTCTCTTAGTAGAGATGGTGAAGCTTTCGTTTTAGGTATTTGGTGTGCTTATCTTGTTTGATGAACATTCCATTCTATATATATATATATATATATATATATATATAT
>MNPL01003757.1:0-10519 GCA_002081605.1 Tropilaelaps mercedesae | reverse complement strand
TATATATATATATATATATATATATATATATATATATATTCTCTTCACCGATCGTTGCTTGCCCTGTGAGCAGAACTACAGCTTACCAAGCAGCGTCGTTTGCAAGCTCAGCCTTCTTAAAAGTGTTTGTTTGTCACTACTACAAGAATTTAGCAACGTTAATTGAGACGAAACAACAAAAACTAGATATTACCGAATAGCAGCGGTAGCCTAAAGGCGTGAAAGCATCCTCAATGACGGCTTAACCTTGGCGCATGTTCCCTTGGATGAGAAAGTCTATCTCTGCTCAGTTATCTCAAGTGAACGCTCAGCTGATCGTTCACTTGTTTTGCCCCTTGTTTTCAACAACCCTCTCCGTTTTCCGCCGTTGAGTGTTTCTCTGGCTGCAAACTTCGTTTACCCTCCTCCCTTTCTCACTAAGCCACCTCTCCTCGTCGATTGTAGTATAGCGTTTACAACACAAATCCCTGAGCATTGAATCTCTGAACCGAGCAAAAAACGGACTGTGCAATCTCCTCGATCGTCAGAGGTCGTCGATGATCGCGTTCTCTTTCCCGCGATCGATATTCCGGCAGTTGTTTTCGTTCGCGTGCCGCAATATTTGTCACGCATCATTACGCCAATCAATCAAAGCTTAGCTCACGCTTTCCTCTCTCTTTCTTCTATTTATCATAGTCTTCTTATTTCTTCCTCTATGGACTTGGACTGTAGCTGACTAGACTACATGTGAATTAGCACAGCCATTCTATCTGGCGCTCACAATCGTCTACCCCAGCGGTCGCTGTTGCCAAATATGATTAATTATCACCATTAATCGTTTATTGCTGACGCTATGGCGTGTTGACACGTGAGGTGACGAAGTAAATCGGTTAGCGGACATGAAACGTCACGGGGCAAACCCCGCGGTCATTTGATTCGGTCCCTTTCGATAAGTGAGCGTGTTTATGTGTGTGTGTGTGTGTGTGTGTGTGGGTGGATGGGAGAGTGTGTGTGTGTGTGTGTGTGAGGGGTGAGAATGAACAGAAAGTGATCAAAACAAAGAATGTTTTATTGCTCGTAAGCATTCCTTATATGATTATCAGCGTCATTATCACCTCTATCATTAATTGGCGCCAGCCGACACGGGCGCCTGTGATCATCACGATGACGATGGTCATCAGCAGATGATGATGACGACGTTTATAGAAATGACAGCAGTAATAATTATGCTCGTTTATTGTTCGCTCGCTCGGTAACTGATTCGGGAAGATTTGTTTTCTGTTGCCACTGTAACCGCGTCCTGAATTAACATTTTTCGGGTCTGCGGCGTCCAGCTGATCGTAGAACAACACTTGATCGACATCAACGAGAAAAATGTCTTCTTCATTTGCCTTGTCCATCTCGTGTTCTTCTGCTTCTTCCCTTCGGAGCAGAAGCATGTCGTTCTGAGCTTATGTCATCAACAACTGTCGACGACGACGACGATCTATCACAACTACATACGGATCATCGTACCGTTACATCTTCTATTATGTTTAGTGTTGGTATTCTTTTCATCGTCATCATCCCGTGCCAAATATCGGCCATTTTGACTGAGTGAAATTAATGGTGTTTTTTGGTGTTGTACCGTCATGACTACGGCGATTATTCGCATTGTAAGTTTGGCTGCTACTCACGTTACTGTCGTGTTATGAATTCGACATAACGACCAGTAGCAGTTGTCAACAAGACGGTCATGTCAACGCTGTCCAGTGACAGCGTTGACATCATGGCAAAAGCACTCATTAAAAGCATCTGCATCCCTCGAAGCCGACAATAATAATAATAACAACAATAACAGTGACAGAAGTCCTGTGGCGCGTGTTGGCCACCACCGCCGCCGCCGCCGGAAACAGAAAAGAAGATGACGGAAGGATACCGTTCACGCCCGCGTTCAGTGCACAGCGACGGTGGAGGCAGCAACGACAACAAAAGGCCAATTGGCGGAGAAGCGTCTTCGCGCGTGCATGACACCGCCATACTTCAGTTCGCGCGCGCGCGCGCGCGCGCGTCTTAATCATTTATTAGAGGACGAACGACGTCTCTTCTACTCAGATCAGCGACCCCTTCAGTCTGGCGTTCGGTACGCACTTGGTCTTCAGTTTTATGTAGATGCTGTTCTTACGAGGCATATGTAGGCACACACGCACCCACGTGTGTGTGTGTGTGTGTGTGTGTGCACCAAGCGTTGACTAAAAACCGCGCCGCGCTGTGAACTTTCTCTGTTTCCGGCGAAGCGCGATCGCACCGAATCAATGAGTGGACGTATCTGACACTCACATCGTCTATTTTATAGCGCCCCAGTCAGAGGGCATACGCTGACGCACGCGCGCGCGCGCGTCCACCGTCCGAGCAGACGGAGACGTCCATTAGATTTGCGCGGCGCTGATTCGCGATCTAATGTACGATAACGAATTAGCTGACGACGAATAAAATGTGCCGTTACTTTTCAACGCCTTCCGCCTTCTGTGTTACGGCCGAAAATAGCAAAATCACTACAGAGGGTTTCGACCGCCGTCAGAATAGGTTGGCTGCATATTTTCGAGGCCGTTTCGTGCTTTATATATTTATATATGTGTGTGTGTGTGTGTGTGTGTGTGTATAGAAGTATACAAGCACAATATACGGCCAAAATGTAACACTTGAAATAGCGGTCCCCTGAGTCCGAACAAGGACACTTTCATTTGCGTAACCCAACCAATTTGAACACCTAATGACAGGTTACGAGTGGATCGATACGAGTGGACAAATTTCATGCATTTGCCACTTCATAAACTACTTGGGAACGCTCAAGATCGGGGGCTGGTTGATGTTCTGGACTGGCAAATGGTCAGCTAAAAGCTAAACTGTCACGGATTGGTGAACGGATGAAGAAAGGCAACAACGATGATGTCGGTGCCACCTTGACACGAACGAGGAGACCTTTCTAGTCGACTGGACAGACGCGCAACACAACTCTGAGGTCACAGGATAACCGTTTGGTCGTGACTTGTCATCGCATGACTTATTAGGACACACATTGGCTAAATAATGACTGAATGTCGTTTGAACACGGTAACAGATGTCAAATAAACGGCGGTATCATTAAATTAGAAAAAAAAATCTTCCAAATGCCAACGTAGGCAACGAAACACCTCGATCCAGGGACGAGGTCGTACACCCGTCTAGGAGTTATATCGGATGACATCCTTAATGACAAGGCACTCCAAGGCAACTCTAAGCAGAGTTCCTTTGGGTCTTCTACAGACATGAGATAACTGGGACGCACTCGAAGGCCGAACTCAGGAGTCAATTCAGACAGCATCAGAGAGAGAGAGAGAGAGAGACAGACACACTACCGAGAGAGCTACAAGGATATCTGCACCCCCAGCGTCATCCTGCGCGCGCGCTCTCCTCCCCCCTGCCTAACGTGAGATAATTCTGTGGACGTCAAACGACAGTGAAGTACGCCTGAACAACGAAACCCTCAGAACAGTGGCAGGTACTTTGGAACAATGGATAAATTGAAACGTGACTGGTGGACACGTTCGATACCGATGAATAGCGGAGGCGTCGGATTGAGACACCGAAGTGACGCCAGAATAACCCGAACGGATGCTGCGGGCAAATGCATTCATCCGTCGCCGATGAGTCCTGTCTGATCCACCCGATCCCGTCAATCCGCCGCCGCCGCCGCCACCACCACCAACGTACACAGACGAGTAACGTCAACAACGACGCAATGCAATACGGCATTAGAGACAAACGTTGCACCCTACGGAAACTGAACAACATCGGGAAAAATGTCTATGTGTGTGTGTGTGTGTGTGTGTGTGTGTGTGTGTGTATAGCAGCGAATGCTCGGCTCGGGCTCATTGGCTAAGGCTGAGATGCTGTCCGTCAGGCCATGTCTCGAGCAGCCTAAGACGCTCCATAACGGCACGCGCCACGAAGTCGGAGAAAGTGGAACGTCTGAAGCAGGAATGTAACGCCGTGATGAGTAACCATTACTTCAGCGGCTGAGGTTGACAGAACCTGCTACGCGTGTTGCCTGTTGCAAAAGGATGGAAAAGAAAGCGATTCTGGAAATATTTGCGTCGGAGAGCTGTGCCATCTAGTAAGCAATCGCCCCGTTTACTTCAGAGATGACGTCCAAGTATGCGTATGACCATGCGAAATTTCATCACGCCTTGAACCATATCAGACCCGAAGAAGTTTCCACTGCGAAAAGACTAACCGATTTCGAAATTCCGAAAATCCGCCATTAATGTACAGCATGTTTAACGTTAACAACGACCGCGTAGCATTTTACCGAAATGTGTCGTCCTAAAGGTGCTGTGTTGGCAACTACTTCCCGGAAAAATGCTTCACGATATATAAACGAGCATCAATAAATATAACATACTTTCTCACAGTTCAAGTACAGTTTCTTGTCGTCAATACACGCGATGAGGTTATTTATTGCCGACATGTTGTACATCGATCTAATGAGCGAAGTACGAATGGCCTAATTGACATGATACCTCTGCGGAAAATTCCTTCCGAGTTTTGGGCGTGAATCCTTCTTGGGTGTGAATTATTGAGCCTGTGGCCAGAACCTGTTGAAGCGTCTGCACAGATTCAGAGTAGATTCAGGAGTCCGTGAAGATGTTCATCGGCTTTGCTTGACAAGGAACTGCTGAAAAGACCATAAAGGTCACGTTTGGCATTCACTAATGGAAGAGTCGGTATAGGGACTGTTGCTGTGTAACCTAATATTTCCGGGCCACTCACTGGAGTAGTCAGCGATCCAAATAAACCTATCATAATACAAACCCCAAAAACATACCACCACGCTTAATATTAGATGAGCGGCGAGCCGTGTACAGGATTCAATTACAGATTCGCGCGAATCTGGTTCAAGTCCTTGTCGCTAGCAGCCTGTACGAACGCTACCGGAAAGCCATCAAACGAGAGGCCGAAGTTCGGTCTTCCTGTTGCTGTGCCTGATTCGCCTTGCATAGGCTAGAAATGGTCGCAGATTACGCGGTCCTGGCCCGACGGTTAGTGGACTGTTTCTATTTTTGCAAACGTTTACAGACGCGCTCAGACGCTGCAGCGATGTACTGCCACATGCGACCGCAAGAGCATCAGACGCGGACCACTACGGGACGGCCGCTGCGTCATCGTCATATGTCGCGTCGTCCGTCGATACTGGTGGGGTAAGCCTTTTACTATGCAATCCTATGCACCGCATACAGCACATGCATGTGCACGCACGCACGCACGCACGCACGTTATTCGTGGCTGGCTAAAGAGGCTGGCAAAACATGTTTTGGGGGTTTACATCGCGGTACAGCATACGCCAACGATCCGCCATTGTTTCAAGCATTTCAAGACCCACCGGGCACACATATGGATTTCAATTATTCCACTGGCAATGTTCGATCAAGTGAGATATCCGAAATAACACACTCCAGAGCTGGTGCGTCGTTAGAAAAATTTCTCGTCTTTGGGACCGTCGTCCGGAGAGGGCCAACTTTCGTCGAGGGAAGACAGCGTCCACTCGAATGAGGTCGTCAGAGAGATACGTTTAGAGAACGCAAGGGTTACCCACACACTCTCGGATACGCTGGATGTAACGTCGTTTCCAGACAACCTCACCCTCCATCGTCTTGTGTAGCGCTAGCATATTTCCGGCGTTGGTAACCTCATACGTCACGCGGCGTATGCCAAGCAATAAAATCAATTTTGCAGTGAGACCAAATGTGACCGACTCACTCGTGAAACGTCGTGTGTTGCAATCGTCCATGGTCGATTGCCGAAAATTTACTAACAACAAATCCGTTGAAATCTATCTTGACTGCGATTCCCTTCATCGAATGCCTGCTCATCAGAGGGATTAATCAAGCGGTTTGTTCTTTCGAAAAGGCATTCACACAATTTCGAAAAAGCTCTCAAGAACGGAGACGCTCGTAAACAACCGGCAACGAACTGCAGAGAAGATTCAGCTGTCAAGCACGTTTGAAGTTTCCCCATAGCGAACTGTTGCTGGACGGCGTGGTACCTCGTCAAAGTTAGGGCGTCTCGCGTGGTTCGTTGTCAAATGAGTCTGTTTTGCAGGGGGCCGAGATTAGATTCGCCCAATTGTTGCTGTCGTCGGCCATGCCAACTGCTTTGATGGGTTTAGATCACAATCAACTTATGCTAGCTACCACACGTAGCATACACGTAAACAATCTAATGAAATCGAGGTATCGCATGTAGTTTTTATCTTTGTTCCTCGTTTCTTCACCGTATCAACCCAAATCACGGGAACGTTGGCTCGATACGATCTTGAAGCTTATGCTTGTTGGCGATTATTCAACCTGTAAATCCAGCTGGAAGGAAGGCTTGCGAAGAAGAACAATTTAATGAGCACAGGTGCTGTCAGTCCCTCGAAGGATTTCTCGACACAGTCTGACGCGGTACCTCGTCGCGTTTTTCAGAGGCGTCTATTGTTCCTTTGGAGCGCGTGTTCTAATATTTGACTATCTATGAAAATAATGGCCGAGTGCGATTAGTAACACAAACCCAATCACTGAGTGTAAAAAAGCATTGCCTTTGAGAGTCGCGAGGGAGATATTAATCACCGAGCTGTTGTTGAACGAACAGAAGAGGTGGTCGTCCATCTGAACAAATGCGAAATAACCAGCGGATACGTCGAACTGCTCCAACTCAGCCTTGCAAAAATGACACCGTTTCCAAAATTGCGCCTTCTGCCGTGGTTTACCCTTTCTGGTAGATAGCGGCTAGCAGATTCTACCTACTGCTACCTAAAAGCGCTACAGTTTTTTTTTTTTTTTGTCTTTAATGAATGCCCCGGATGCATTTGAATTTTGTAACGCTGCATTGTGTTCGGTCAGGTCAAAAAAAAACTAACTGACATCATGCAAAAGCCACCGACAATCAAAGTTGGCCGTCGACAGTATTGGCCTACGCTGTCGAATACCCCCTCAGCCATTCGCTATGATTCGACTTTCGCCACGAAAATTCTAGATAACCAGTCGGAGCGTATCATTAGAACATAGAAACGCTTAGTCAAATGTGCTCCTCATCAAACTTTTTATGAAGAGCCCATTAATGTACGCTAGCGACGTTTTCAACTCGCTAGAATACGGAACAAGCAAACTCTGTGTCTTGGCCGCAGAAGCGAAACTCCGCTGAGGCGATGGATTCTGTGATTTCTACCTCGTTCTCTCCCATTCCAACGGCAGTTACACGACGGACAGGTTTCAAAGGCCGAAAATTAGGTCGAGGCGCGATGTTAATGGCAACAGGACACTCATACCCATCAATAGCCTACATATTCGGCTTTGAACACGACGCACTACATCAGGCCTCACCGTGTCCTAGCTAGCATGGCCTGTTTCATAAACGGTCAACTATTTAGTGAGACCAATTACACGTTCATGCTGGCCGTGCTCGACGTTGGTGTAGCTCAAATCAAAGGCATTAGGTTTTCTACAATCACTCTCTTCATCGAGATGAGCAAAAGTGGCTTGCTTGAAATATCGCCCTAATGCGTTACCATTAAGGGACGTGCACGAACATTTCGTATCATCGAATGCTACGGTGTTTGCACGCCTAGACACAATTGTGCGTAACACACAGCCATTCGCCATTGTACTCGGCGGTATGCGATGGACAATTGGACAACTGTCTCGACAAATCGAGGCCGTTCTCATCGTGCGAGTAGAGACAGAACACAAACTGAAACGGCGCTAACAACGTCGATCATAGATTTCGGGTCTCCTTGGATTATCTATGCGAGAGGGCATGTTGAAGCGACTTCTCCAGGTAGGATCAGTTCGCCGGTTCTCTGAAGACCTCGCATGAGGCAGCTTCCGTGGCGACCAATCGAGAGGTTTTTCTCTCTCATCTAAAATGGAGCATTTGAATGAACGCCAAGATGTGACTGTAGACACTGAACTGTAAATGTCGAGTTCGTACGGCCACTGTTTGCAGCATATAATCGCTGCTGGATGAAACAACAAATGAGGTCCCGAACTCTCACGGAACTGATGACTCAATTTCTAGACGAAGCCGTGAGGTGGTGTTTCAAGTGGTGTTCACGCCTATCCGACCTAACATTTCATAATTCTTCATTGGATTTCTCTCTTGCAGCTTCTACTCGGTCGACGACGGTAAACGGAGCTTCTTTCATGGGCGAAACACACGGGGTGAATTTTTTTGACGTTTTTGTTCTCTTCGTCGTCGGCTCGTTTCCACTATACACACGTATATGATCCCAAATGTCTACCTAGTGGAAAATTCGGCAGAAAAATCAATCGACCAATGAGCAAGTAAATGTGCAGTCATAACAATCAATTGTTCCCCAACGGAAATATTTTTCCTAACATATATAATCAATGGACCATGTGTGAGCTTTATTTATTAAAAAGTAACAATCATAGCAGTTACGCTTGATAAAACGCGATGAGCAAGAGAAGAAAATAGTTGGTCGTTTTGAAACGATGTGTCATGGCTCAATATGCTCAGACAGTGCCAAAGGCTGTTGGTACCACCATGCGCACGTTCTCTTTCCAGACATCAAGATAACGGACCGATAAACGCATTACGCTCTTGAGGTTATCCGCCAAAGACTGCGGGCGACTGTCCAGCCACTATCAGTTCCATTGCAATAGAGCGTCTCGCTGACCTCTTCGCTGATCAAATGGACTGTCGTACACTTTTAAAATGCATTCTCGTGTATTGAGGGAGCGAATGTGATTTGTACTGTAATAAACACCGAGCTAGTCTGGCACAGCCACTGTCTCATCGGTAAATTCATCTCCTACTGATGATTCTGCCGCAAATGAGTACATGAAAATAAGGGTCTCTTTGAAATGAGGTAATATTGCGAAATTAGAAAATGTTGCTCTATCATTTATTAGCCAGTGTGAAAAAAATGATTTTATTGCGATTATATATACTGAGTTTGTCGGTGCCACATTCCACCTGCTACTCCAAGGCCCAAATCACTTGTTTGGTGCATCTTAACAGAGCGGAGGACAGATCACCGAACAATTCGGCCATTAAGCTCTGTAAATACTCCCTACTACTAGTGAGGGTGTCACAAACTCTCGAAATCCGCGAGGTGACTCTCGGCGTTTGTCATCGGTGTTGTATTACCTCAATAAACTGACTACGATGGTGTCCAAAGTAACTTCACCGAGCTACCTGATGTATCAAAAAAAAAACAACAACACCCGAAAAACCGAATTTACAAAAATCGATAATAACGCCTCTCTCTCTCTCTCTCGCTCTGATATTGCAGTTGCTGGTTTGGCATCGACAATTTTTGCTCATTTGTTAATTATAGTTCGACAGAGACTTGAGAACGATACACAAAAAGACTATGGCATATCTCGCCTAGACACTGTAAGGCAATTCAAGGCAAATGTCTAAAAATTAGGAAATTTTCCTGTGGCTGCAATGCCCGCTCGTTGCGGCCGTTTGTACTGTGAGTAGAATAGACAATTCGCTAATCTGTAGCTCTTTTTTGTTCAAAATACGCTTAAGTGATTAGTTAGCTTCGATTGAGAGAGCGAATAGCTTAGCCACATACTGAACATGAGATCTCGACGGTCATGAGATCGGATCCTTATTCCGATGTCCTTCTAGATGAACTGCTGGTCAGACGACTCTTCGAGAAATTCCATTAACATTTGGGTACCTAGCCTGACATAGAATTCAATATAAAAATTCAGGAGCTTATCCTTTTCTAGCGTTTCGTAGGGCTGATTTTCAGCTAATATCTAAGGCCCGCGCTATCGCGGTGGGATGTGACTCGACCACATTACAACGAACTGTCGTGGTGACATGGTCCGAGCCACAGTTTTTTTTTTTCTGGAGGAAGCCACCGAAACAAACTGGTCACAACGAAATTTCTATGCAACGTTGTCGTGTCGAGGGCGTGCCATCTTTGAAGAACTACTACACACAGAAACTCTGAGGTTGCCTAAATAGCCACCGCCCCTCTGTGTTAATGAGCAGGACCAGGACGGCTGGATGTAGACTACGTGAGCAATCTTTGGCCAATGACGCCTTAGATTGGCCGATGTCAACTGATTTCCATCATTAGCCTAATCATTAGGACGCGCTCTACTACTGTTCATAACTCTCTCGTCTCAGATCGACGTAACTTGTCACGTTTGAGACGTTCAATGAACGTTTTTTCGTAACGCCACTATCGGACAGAGTAGCGCCTGCACGAACGTGCGTTTATATATGTGAATACGTACGAAAGGAACTTCATATGGGGTACGCCAGAAGCTAGAAAAACCTCGATATTCACTTTGGCTCGACGGCGCTAGGGGTTTTTGAGAAGAATTTCGACAGTTTCCGCTACCGGCGGCAGGAAAGTGTGTGCCATAAATTTTCGTTACACTCCTCCTCCTCCTCCTCCTCCTGCCAAGAACTAGTTTCGGTGTATCTTCAAACTCGGATCGAAATACACTTCGAAATTCAGTGATAAAACGCGATCAGAAAAAAACAACCC
>MNPL01003756.1:0-12923 GCA_002081605.1 Tropilaelaps mercedesae | reverse complement strand
ATATGTATCTATATATATACATATATATATATATATATATATATATATATATATATACATAAAAATTCTTTTATGGACATGGGTTCGTCTGAAGGCTTGGGTTGTGAAGTTGTGTTGCCAAGCTACATATCAAATTGTACAATTGCCAAATGTACAAGTACCTTTCATGTTTTAGATAGAAAGGCGCAATTACCACAAAAAAATATATTAATTTTGTAATAAAAATTATTCAAATCATTAAGTTTGAGAATATCTGCAACGCAGCACAATAAAGCGAACATACAAAAAATCAGCACCCAATTCTCCTTTCTTCTCAATTATTCCGTGGCACTTTGATTGCAGGCGATCCAATTGACTGCGATATATCAGGAGGAGCCCCTAAATCTCTAATTAATTCATACTGTTGGATTCACGCGACCTACTCTGTCACCTCGTTGTTTCGATTGGCAGACGGCGTAGAAGTTGTCTACCCAGGTGTGGGCACATGGAAAGGTTCACCACCGATATACGGCAGTCAAGGGGGCCAATACAAATTCCATAAGTACTACCAGTGGGTGTCCCCTATGTTATTCTTTCAGGTAAAAACGCTTTCATAACCTCCCAGCTTTAATCTTGTGTGAACAGCTGTAACATCAGTAGGGTAGATCACATTGTACACATTGTTGTTTTACTCAATTTATAAGTGGAGGCATGACATTTAGCTTCTCCGAATGGACAGTTGTGCGCTGTTCAGTGTAGACTTGAGCTCAGTTGAAACTATATGTTCCGATTTTCTAGGGAGGACATGTCCTGAAGTATGACGAATACAGTTCAGTGCAATTAGCTTACCTTCAAAAAGATTAATACGAAAAAATTTACCTTGAGATAAAGGCTTTGTGGAAAAGCCTTTACAATGAATAGTTAGTTCCTTGAAAGAGCCTTGAGTCATCATCATGATAAAGATGCTTTGTTTTGAACTAATCTTCTTGTATTCAGTTTAGGAGGCAGAAAAGTAGTTTATTTACAGGTTCTTTTTGGAGTAAGACCTGAAAAACTAGCATTATCATCGAAGTATACAAAGAGTTTATATATTGATTGCATACGAGTGCAGTACAGTCGAAATAATGATGTTCAATTATGCTGTAGCGGAAGTAATTCCTACCTTTTTATTTTAAACGAATTGCTATTCTCATTTGAAAGACTTATGCAGTTTTTTTGAATTAAGTATAAACGTTAAGTCGTACGTCGTGCACCTCGTCAGTTTCTTTAAGCATCTGAAGTTTCTAATTTTTGAATTAGGAATGTATCACCACACAACCGGCGTTTTTCACCAACCATTGCTCTGACCCGCTTCCTTTAGTTTACAGCATCACGCGTAAAGGCAAGTGGGTAGCGGGCTTCGTTCCTTCGTTTGATCGTCGTCGCCTTTGTGCACGATCGTACGACGTAAACACATTACATCTAGCCCAAAAGTGTGACTCAAGACATCTCAAGATGAAAACCGTGGCCCAATTTTTGTGCGGCGAGTGAGACTATAAACAGGACCACAGTAACAAAGGATCGCGAAACGGCAAATTTTTGTTATCTCAAAATGCCATTTTTTCAAAGAGAGGAACACAAACTCCCTGCTAAGAATTTCTATCTCGAGGTGCCATTTTTTTAACGGGAGGGAAACGAACTGTTTGCTAAAATTTGATTAAATTGCAAGGGCAGCAGCAGAACGACAGAAATTTCTGAAGCGCACCTGTTTGCAAAACGATTTGTGTTTTTTCTGCTGGATATATTGCTGTTGCTGAAGGGCACATTTAATCGTTCGTTCTGAGTTACTAAGTTATTTTGCAGTGAATATGCCTCACTTTAATATTGCTTTGTTGTTGATAAACTATGTGTGGGTATGTTTTACATACCCACACGAGCTGCGTAAGACCTATGTAAATCTACAACATTGGAATCCAAACGAAGGTTCCAGGATAATTTCGTTTGGTTTTTCAAGGTATTATATACAGTATTTATATGTATTTCTTGATTGCGAATTGTATCTAGTTGCTTCGCCGTTTTTAATTTCAAATGGTGCTTGTGTTAATTGTGCCCGTCATGACAATTTTCGCTTTCAGGCCATCTTATTTTATGCTCCACGATGGGTCTGGAAAGCCTGGGAGGCTCACCGACTAGAAAACCTTCTGTCTGAGACCGAGCCACGAAAGCTGGCCAAGGCGGTTTGGGCCGATACATTCTCTAATTACATGTACCGATACGCGCTTTGCGAGCTGCTTTGCCTTATAAATGTGCTGGCTCAGTTATTCATGATGAACAGGTAACAGAAACCGCTTTTGCACAAGTGTAGTTCATATCGTATTTACGTACGGGTACAGAATGTAAGGTAATTGTCACATCAATACATAAAACTAAATTAATCCTGGGAGTATTGGATCAAGCGTTTTTTATCAATTAAAGGCTCACATTGTTCACGGTAATAGTAAATGTACTGGCAGCTAAAATAAAGCGAGTTTACCAGAAACACCTTTCGCAAGGATATTAATTAGCAGTCTTTCAAGGATTGCGAGGAATTTAGTTTTATAGCTTGTAAATTTATCGTGTACTAGACTGTCCGGAATTCCAGACATGTGGTGTTTTGGGATAATGAGGGCTGTCTAAGCATATTTTTGTTACCACTCACTATAAAGAAAACACTGTTTATCGAGTATAAATATAATGTTTAGATCAATATATTCAACTTTAAGTAAACGGTCTCTTGGATTTAAAAAAAAAGCGTTTCGTCGTAAGCATCAAGTGCAATTCATGCATACATTTCAAAAATTCAAAATTTAAAAATTCAAAAATTCAAAAATGCATAAATTTCAAAAAGACGAAAGAAGGTTATGTATCCGGGAATCGTTCCCGGATACTGGTTCCGACAGACAGATTCAATGGCACACTGATCTACAAATAAATCCTAAAATCAAATAAATAAAAATAATCTAAAAATCAAATGAAATAAATGAAGATTCGCGCCCGTACCTCCTGTGCGTTTTCTCAGGCTACATGAATATTTAAGTATTGGAATGATGTGAGAAATACGTGAGTGCAGTCTTTTATCCAGGTGCAAGTATTATGTATAAATTGTTTATTTACCTTAAGAAAGATTACACACGTAAAGAAATATACAAATAATTATCATTTATACAAAAGTAAAAGTTGCCATAAGTCATAGCGTTGGGTCAACAAGGACAAGTTGAAGGACTGGGACATAAGTTGTAAACGAATGAATAGGTAAAGTCGCAGGTACTCCAGCAGCTCCTATGCAGTAAATTATAATTAGTTTGTTTTCTCGAATTTTTTGCACTGTACAGGTTTCTCGATGGCGAATTCTTAACTTTTGGCTGGGAAGTCCTCAGTTTCTTGGACAAGCCACCAGAGGAGCGCATTGACCCAATGGTACGAGTATTCCCGCGGATTGCTAAATGCCATTTCCATAAATTTGGCTCGTCCGGTAACGTGGAAACCCATGATGCTGTCTGCGTTTTGCCGTTAAATATTATCAATGAAAAAGTAAGCTTTCATTTACAAAGCAGAAACATTTGGCAAATGTTTTTGATCCTTCAAGTTAATGAAAGTATCCTTTTTAAAGACATTATGGATCAATTAGCAATTGTAATTGAAGATTAAAATTATTTTTTACACAGGATTTACTTTGCCATATTTGTTATTCGTATGTAAATACCCATGTAATGTAACACTCTAGCATTTAAGCTGGTTTTTGGCATTAACATTCGTTTTATGTGTAAACCAAATACGTTTATACCGTTGGAGATAACAACTGTTGTTTTTGTAGACTTATCAGCTTATCTTAAATTCATGTCTAATTTGTTAGCAAAAAAGGCCGGATTTCAGATATCACTGGCACGAAACTAAGGAGTTCCACCTGCTCATAGATTTCCTGCAAATTTTGTGCATAGTTTGGCCAGGCAAACAGTTTATAGTGCATCGCCTTTGCTGCCTGAGTAAGCTCGGAACGTAATGCAAGAAGAAGTTTCAAGCTTAAAACACGCAGGTTCCTGAGTATTGGGGCCCTGGGGTACTGTAGTGAACGTATCATTCGGTGTAATCGTACTGAATCGCAAGTTAATCGTTATATTGTATTCCTAACATATGTTGCAAAGTCTGGTTTTTATTCACTATTTTATTTATATCACTATTTTATTTTATTTATATTATATTATTATATTTTATTTAAATAAATGGATAACCGGTTTATCGATCATACGATCCCTGACATTCCCTATCCGCGCTGAGAGGTCATCGTGGTGGTTTAAGTGTGTGACGAAGCGCCTGTGGCAACAGTCTAATCTCGATAAACTCTCTAGCGCTACGGCTTACCGAACAGCAATGCGTCGGCGCCTGCGAAGCTTCCAACATAAGTATTAACTGGGAGTGCACTATTTAAAGCGTAGCGTCAGGAACGGAATTATAAATTAGGATTTTATACTTGTAAATGTGTACATTACAAAACGGGCTACGCTTACGGCTGGCCTTTAACTGATAGTTGTTTATCCATCGGTTAACTGGACGAAGTATCCATGAAGTGCTGCTACATGTCGAAATCATTATTTAGTGTGATGATTTTTCTTAGTTATTAGATGACGGAACGTTATCATTCGTATTAGACCTAAAAAATGTCGAGTTATTTAATGTGGATATTTTAGAGGTGCTAAATCTGATATTTTTAAGTTTCTACTCACCCCTAATAACTGGAATTTTAAATGCGTTGTTTATTCATTACTCTGTATTTTTTAATGGTGTCTCATCGCTCTTCACGTAAGCTCCTCTTTAACACCCTGGAGCAGATCCTTGAAGGCAAATTAGCTAGCTAATGAGAGAGCTTGAGAAACGCCTTAACATACAAGAATGATAGTTCGTTGTTCATCTACAACATATAGGCATGTAAAAATTTACCTACCACGGCATGTTAGAAGTAAAAAGTAGAAGATGTAGAAGATGCTTTTTCGTTCCGTAACATTTTTGGAGTAACGATTGAAACCAACGAGGTCTCTCATTGGTGTTGTAGCATATGGGTGGATTTTCTAAGCATTCTTCCTCTCTCATGGTTTATATTTTTGCCTGTAA
This sequence comes from Tropilaelaps mercedesae, assembly GCA_002081605.1. Lineage (NCBI taxonomy): Eukaryota > Metazoa > Arthropoda > Arachnida > Mesostigmata > Laelapidae > Tropilaelaps > Tropilaelaps mercedesae. The sequence continues at coordinate 7,820 of MNPL01003756.1, read as the reverse complement.
TTTTTGCCAAGAGGGCAGACGACTATATTTTTCCTGATCATCACGGCAGATACTTGACGCAGGTATACTGCTTCAGAGCAGCCTTCCGTATTGCATTTTTTCTCCACCTTTGTCCCCATCTCCCATTTCCTCAGGATCAATGGCGTAATTGGAAAACCCTTCTGTACTGCCTGCCCACAAGCTTTGCCTGTCACCAATAGCCCAATAAGCAATAGTCCATTGTTCGTCTGTATAGGTCCGATTAGGACGATATACCAACGGCGCTCATAATTACGTTGTCATGTACTCGCCAGATTAAATTGGGCGCTCACAATTGTCCATCGAATGTCAAACGAGAGGGCAGGTTGAATGCTGTGTAGGTTAAAACGAGAAAAATCAACACGGCTCTCATGGGTTGTAAAATGATCTCAAACGAAGTGCTTAAAGTATTTTTGTAATGTCTAGTTTTAGTGCTGATTCTGAGGCTAAAGGGTTTTCTCCGGTCTAAGCGTTAAATAATAGTCGTAAGATTTTTAGAAATAGTAAATGGTCTAATTTTAATACGCGTAAAGTCTTCCTTATACAAAGGAACAGTAATTTTGGTGAGTATACAAGACCGGAATGAGAAATTACGTTGATTTGATGTTATGTTGTTGGACAGCGGTATTTTCTGTTATTATCCCTACAACATAATAAAATTTGAATGTTTTTAAGCCTCCTGCGCTCATAGGCTTCGCTGAGTATATAAATTTCGTTGTGCTCAATGTATTGTGGACTGGTATTCCAAGCTGACTGAAATTAAAAGCTTTTGAAACAGGACTATAGCTTTGTTGAAGAGGTGAATCCTAACAGAAAAAAATGCATTGTATAAATATTGTGATATTTTTGAGCTAGAGTCGAGAAAGCATGCTTTCGAATGCGACGGAGAACCACCATAATCTTAATCAAAACTATATCATTTTACTTTGAAGCCACGACCAACTCATCCCAGAGATTTTATGTTCATAGGAGTCGGATATTGAAACAAACTACAACATTTATTTTTTTATAAAGTATCATTTTTAATAGTCGCCAAATTGATTCCTTTAATGAAACACCGGAATGCATAGTCTTCATTGTGTACAAATGTCTGTGCAAAGTGATTCTAATAATATTGGACTTATAAATAATTAGCTATGATTACTAAGTTATAATGTACTAGTTGCTCGGGTAGCCTCATTTAATTGTAATGTTGATCGCTCGTTTCGTGACACCTGATTCATTTGCAGGTTTACGTTTTCCTTTGGTTCTGGATTTGTATTCTATTGGCAATTTCGACGCTAACAATCATCTATCGTATCATGCAGTTTTTCACTAGTGGAGCTTTTCGCGCACGACTTATTAGATGGCGATTTTATTACGTACCTGACGCATTGACGGTGAGCTTTAACATAGCAGCTTATCTTGAATACCAAGCATTAAGAACTCAAGACAGAAAAAAGCCTTTAGAGCTTATTACACACATGGCATAATGGATGCAGAAAGGCTGATGTGGTAGATAAAGGGAAAAATAATGAGCTTTCTTGAATTCTATTTCTGTTTGGCATTTTTAGGCTGCACAGGACTGCACCGCAGGCCAGTGCTTCGTTTTATATATGCTTGGCAAAAATATGGAGACGCCAGCATTCACCGAGATGCTACAGGAATTGACAAGACTACAAGGGAAAGCACCCGACTATAATCTTGTTGCAGCTGATGAGAAAGTCTAACGGAGAAGAGAGGTGGAAATTCGGCTATAGTTCTGATTACGTATCTTACATAGAGAGGACGCCCCACTATTGCCCAATTCACATTCCATTTTTTAGGTTAGGTTATTGTAAAATGACGATTCTTATAGAGGTAGATAGTGCTGTCTATTTAGAATGTAGTAAGCATATGTATATTACTGGGAAAGGTAGGACGCTGCAAAATTTTTGCTATTTTTAGGCAAGCAGATGCGGATGTACTTCTATAAGTATAAAATGACACGTCACAGTCTAAGATAGAAAATAGCGCAGCCTTTATTGTTTATCACACAAGTACAGGGTCAGCCTTAGTCAATGCAATAATGGCTAAAGAAGGAATTGTTATTTACAGTGCGAAAACTACGTATTCGTATATGAATATACCTGCTGTCGCTAACCTTGAGTCTCAAAAGATCTTTACCGAGGTATTGTTACACAGTAGTAATACCGATCTAGTCTAGACTCAATAACTAGTATTTACAACTATTGTAATGCGTTTGTGCAGCACTTAAGGGACTGGTGTCTTTTTTTATTGACCGAATTATGTAACTCAAATGTTTGTACAGGGTTAAATGTAAGTACATCATCGGAAACTGGATGAACAATATATTATGATTTTTGAAAGCTATGAGTTTGATAAACTTTGACAAATACACGATATAGATATTGCTGAGAAGGAAGCTATTCTCACTTGAGTTTTCAAGCTTGACTAAAAATACCTTAGCTTTGAATTTTAATGTTAACAAGATGTCACACTAAAACTTGTCTGACCTTGAACGGCTACAAGTGCGAAACTATTGACAGACAACGGGGGATATTTCTATTCGGTGCCACCACGGTGCAAATTTACCAGAGTGGTGACAATATTGGGCGAAGGGCGAACTTATCATGAGATACCGATGCCAACATTTTCGTAGTGGAAATTGTGATCTTGAAGGTAATAGAGGAGAAATTCGCATTATAGAACCCCGAAAAACCAAACGAATCAAAGTAATATCCTGAAGCATACCGTTGCGACAGACGGAACGTGGATAAGCTTGTACTGAACGCTCCAAAGGGACCAGGCCAAAAAATGTTGAGAACAACAGAAACAAGAGGAACAGTCTTCAGTGACGATGCTGAATAGACGCGTAGCTAATAAAATGGACAATTTGGGAACTTTTTATTATGAGATATTAGCACAAAGCCAAACAATGGAAGCACAAGTTATATTTAATTTTTGATTATCATGGATTTTTGGCGTTACAATCGAATGCACACGGTATCTCATCGTATGCTTCGACGATACAGTGAATTGAGGAAAACAAGCTGGAACGACGGTTCCGACTCCCTTACTACTTAAACCCTAGTGATTTTGTTTGTTTTCATAAGGAGGTCAATTACTTGTGTACATGACGCAAAAATCGATTCGAAAAAGCTATTGATGACTAAATTGTTACAATTAGTGGTAACGGCACATATAAAGCCATCCAGAAGTGTGTGACTAATAAATGAGGGCACTAAATGAGGACAAAGCATACTAAAATATCATTGTTCTAACTCATCTAGGTAAAGAGCTATAGCCGTTGAAAGCCGGCAAGCTTTATCCAAACATAGTATGGTAGTTTCTTACTTACGTTTTATTTATCTTTTTTAGGCTAATTAGATTGGTTATCTTCACCTGAAATTATACTAAACCGAATGTCCTGGTGTCGTTTAAACTGACACTCATTATTTAAATTATTAGCATTATTTATATATTCCTATGCTTATTGATGGGCTATCAATATGCCAATTGAATATCTTGCCTCTCCAAATAAATGTATCATCGTAAGCTATGGCTCTGTTCATTGAAGGTCACCTAACGCCTTACCTTAGATGTCTAGAAGCTTTACTAATGGCGTCTTCTGAATTTTAGTCAAAAGCCCAATTTTTTCATTGGATAGCTACTCGACTGTCAAACTTGAACATAACTGAAGCACGCTTGACGTAGGGCCGTTATCAGGTCTAGTTGTGCCTCTCTTACAAAGCATGTGTACTTCTATTTTCAAAATAGAGATTTGTGTCAATGCTCTGTATTTTTATTTGCAATAACATATCTACACATACTGTTGCGGTTGCACTAGGCGACCAACTTGAAACGTAAACGTAGTAATATCGAATCAGATTTTTTTATGAATTTTAATAATGACTTTTACAAGACCTTGGATTAATTCTGCCTTGGATAATGTGAAATTTTCTTAAATGGAACATCCACATTTTATGAAAACATTACAACGCGCACTTTTGTTAGCTGGGGTATACTTGCACAATGAGCGGTAAGCAGCTATGTCTTGGATGTATCCTGTGGCATCGTTGGTTGTTAGCGGATAAAAATAGGGGCTACTGACTGTCAACTGCTGTTTTGGAATGAGGCTTTGGTTGGTAGGATCCACAGGTGCCCCTTTCTCAAGAACCTACCCTTCCCTGCACACATTACGCTTTTGGAGCAGTCCAGGCCACTCTCAATGTACTTGCCATTGAGGCGAGAGCTCCGTCGCCCCCTCAGCTCAGCTCAGAGTTTGGCTAAGCCCCTCCTGCTTAGTTTTTCAGTTGGTTAGTGCTCACTTGACCTGTCTCTAGGTTAGAGGGTCACCGGTTGCACCACGATGCGGATCACTACAGGTAGACGCCACATATAATTAAAGCCCGGGTGGGGATGCTATTTAAGTTTCAACTGATCGTCCTTTTTTACTTCTTCTAAGTGTAATAACAACGCAACCCTTACGGTTCAAGTTATCCAAGGGTAACCAGCGTTACGAGGGCCGCGGTGTGTTGGCTCAAGGCTAAAATTGCAGTTTCCAAATTCAACAAGCTGTTCAAGTTTTACTTATTTACATGGAATTTATATGACGTGCGTCCAGCGCTTTCGACGATATTCGCTATGTTGTGTTGTGCTGGGTCTGTGTTTACCTGGACCAGAACTGCGACGTCGTGGGTGAGTGCCTCCACAAAATTTTTGACCTACAAAAGACTACTACTTATCCTCAATCAACCAACACGATGATCATGAAGAAGTCAGTTAAATAATGTCGACGTAACGATGATAATAACAGTTAAAACGCCAATATCTACCATAGTGTGTAGTGAAAGCCTTTTATTGCCGATCGATGGACCGATCCATTGATTAATTCAGTTGCATGCTACACAATAGAAATACGTATATTCATCTAGAGCCTTTTACCCTCTAACATCACTGCTAAATTCCACTAAAACAAAGAAAAGGAAGAAGCCCAACTGAGCTACGACCTCAACGTTAAAGAGCATTCCAATGAAAGCAAAGAGGGTGTAGAATCAGACAGACAGCCGTGCCCAAAGGGACCAATTTCTCATCTAACCAGCAGCAGCTTGAGAAGACTGCCTAAAAGAATAGGTATATGTGCATACTTCAATACAACCTAAACCCTATCAAGAAAGCCAACAGATATGTATAAGGGATCTCAATAAAACAGAGTGCTACCCGATAAATTAGTGCTACAATAAGGAAAACATGACCACGAACGCATTTATTTTTGCCTCACTTCAATTAATATAACAACAAACAAAAGCGCCAATCATTTTTGTGTCATTGCAATGGGATCTCTCGGCAGGTAAGATCAAACAAATATGCCTTGCTCTTGTCTCCAACTCTCAAGTCTGTTATTATTATTTCTAAAGCGAATATGCATATAAGATTTGAGCTTTCAGATTCGTTATTGCCATCAAATTTGAACCAGACAACATTATACGTAAAATATGCCCATTTGAACGTGTATACGGAATGCGTTTCTGCTATTTGTTTAAGTGTTTTATGTCGTTACTGCTGTTGTGGCTGTTGTCGGAGCGGTTAAATCACGGACCATCTTGGACCTCAAACATAACGAAGCAAGCACCCTATCTGTCTAATCTTGGCACTCGCGTACTCTACACTCCACAGAATGCGTACACTCGATAAATATACGTGCCTTGTTATTATTCATGGGATATCCAGCAGCGAGTAGCTACTGCTGTTTAACTGCTGCTTTCAACTACGCCTGAAGCCATCCTGCCTACGACGGCCAGAAAAATGCTAAATATCCGTTTCCTGCAAGTTTCCTTCAAAAGCTCGTGTTTCTACGTAAGTCGGCTTGCCTCTCTCTTTCTGCCAGTTATTGCTGTACCTCGTACTCGATATTTATACTAGACCGCAAATTAGTCAGGCTGGCGTTGCAGACACCGTCACGTATAAAAGAACAGCGTAATTAGGAATTAACCATTACTAATCGGTTTTGTAGAATTTCATTTTTCTAGTTAGCTCATTGCGCACATGCTCACCGTGATACGTGATAAGTGCACAGTGGGGATATATTTGAGTATGCAAAATCTTAGAATCCATCATGATCTGACAACTGCAAACGATCACGATAAAGATCGAGGTGATGTGTGCAACTCTTGGTGGAATTGCTGGATAGTTTGAGTTAAAACGAGCTACTGGATCCCGGCCATCGTAAGCAGGTATCCCGTGGCAACACGGTGACAACATCTTGAATCGTCCGGGTTCCGACTACGTTGCGACTATCTTTCGCACGAGTTCACTGTATATTGGATAACATCGACCACCCGCCATATATTAGGATAAATTCTATTTTGCTCAACCAGCAAAAAATAGTAGATTACTGTACTCAAAATAGTCATATAATGTTTCAAGAGTAATAAAAATAATAATTAAATATTAAAATTAATATTAAATTTCTGACAAACAATGTCGATTGGGACTATTTCTTCCAATGGACGCCATGTCTCTTTTAACCTAAAAATTTATGTACACTAAATAAATACTGTGTATAATTTTTCTCTCTGTCGAATTCGCATTTAATAAGATCAGAGTTTGACCGGTTGTATAAACAGTTTTGATTCATATAAATTCCAGATTGTCTGTGCGCAGCATGTACCGACTTGTGGCCTCCATTTCTGATACGATGCTACTGTGCAAGTCACACGCTTGCGAACATCACATAGCTAAAATAAATCTAAGCTTGAACACAACGGTTGATTCATTTCGTAGGCTTATGTATACAGACAGATCCAACTCCTAATCCGGCAAAAGCAGGTACTGCAACGCATTTTCCTTAGGCTCTTGCCCATGAAAAGCTTGACTAGTTAATATTTTATTTTCGTAAGGTCAAAGTGTGCATGCATCCTCTTAACCTACTGGAAAGATTGCCAATCGACACGTCAAAATCAACAACCATAGTTTCTCTTAAGATCGTTTGCCGTTAAACTCAAAAATAAAAGAGTCGGAATCAAAATTGTTTTAATTAATTCTACTGAGGGTGATCGTTTAAGTAACCCCGTTCGCCTTTTTCCGATATAATATATATATATATATACAGAGAGAGAGAGAGAGAGAGAAAGAAATACTATTCTCCTATTTATAGTTAGAGATATTAATCTGGGTTATTCAGGCATTATCCATAATGAAACTTATTGCTTATGGGGACATAGTAGCATGTTATTTTAAGGCCTACAAAGTTAGAGTCGTGCCATAATGACAGAATAAGTTCTTCATTCAGGTTTCCCCTACGCCAACAGATCGCCGACTGCTTGCATCGCTTTCACCCTATTTAAGTCCTACGGTATGCGTGTCGGCGCAACCAGATAACGCGTCTTCTAGCTTGAATGTATTGGGTTGTGTCGAGGAGAATAGAATTTTAGATAGAATGAGTAGGATAAAATACTGAAATGAAAAAATGACTTTCACTCTATAGTTCTCTCTTATGGTTATCTGTGGAATCTTGTGGAACGGTGTGCTCAGAACCAGACTATTTTGACTCACGTTATGTCTTCCTACTTGGATCCCTTGGAAGTTTCAAGACATATCCTATTGGTTCCCGAAAATAGAAAGAAGCCGAAACCGTTGAAATATTGGCGCTTGTCTTATTGCCAAGGTGTTCTATTCTTCTAGTGTAGACGATTTACATACACCATTTATTGCCGAAAGTAATTTTAAATTATCTACAAAAACGATCCAAATGTATATCAATTCAGGGGGAATCTACTCGGATTTATATATATATATATATATATATATATATATATATA
>MNPL01003755.1:0-17417 GCA_002081605.1 Tropilaelaps mercedesae | reverse complement strand
GACGGACGCCGTAGGCGTCGAAAATTCGTTGAACTATAGAGAGGGAACACGAAAGGGGGCTGAGAGCGATTGAAGATGATGTACACGCCGCCCCCTCGAAGAGGCGGGAAGAGGCCCTGTGCGAACTCGCCCATGATGAGGTATACATAGATCGACACTTGTAGTCTAGATATACATATAGAACGTCGGCTCTGGATTGCGGACTACATCACCTATACACGTATACACACACACACGCACACACACACACGAGGCTTCCAATAGAGAGAGAGAGAGAGACGAGAGAGAAATGGATAATATATTTGTAATTGGACAACGCGAATAGAACACGATACAGAACCATACTGCGATGACCGATGGGAGTTCTACTGGTTCACTCATCGCAGCTTGAAACGGAGGGCGGTACGCCGCGTAACGTCGCGCGTCACATGGGAGCAGCGACACCGGGAACATTTCTGATCTTTGGTGAGTGTCAGATTGGGACATCGAGGGGCGAAACAACGCGAAGCAATTGTCGTCAGATGCTCTCCGACAGGGAAATCATTTGAGTGTGACCTATCGATTCGTTGGGACGACGAGTCACGAGTAGTGACAGCAACGTTACGAATCGAGAAGATGAAGGTAGCGCGCGCGCGCGCGCGCGTGAGAGAGAATAATGTCAAGCGCCATTCGTCGTTGGCATGGTGCTGTACACACGCATACAGGTGGATGTCGTGTGAAATCCAGCTTCTGGCCGACTGTTTTTTGGCAGCAAAAGGGTCGTCCTGCAGTTCCTGGTGTTCGCCATCTGCAGGGACGTGTGACATCTTCGGCGGGCTTTGTTGACGCGGCATACTTTGTTGATCTGGTGGGTACGCCATGTCCTCTATGGCTGAGCATAGACTCTGCTGTACCAGAAAACCGGGGCAATAATACGAAGCAGAAGTTCCTGCCTTTCGAGGACTTGCCGATCGAGTTCTACACCGGCAGAAGTGCAATGGCCAGAGAAGAGACACAAACGCGGCCGTGACGAGGTCGTAGGCCCGTTTTGGATAGAGAAATGAGCTGTAGTGGTGTTCTTGTGTAGCGTAAAGCGACGGTCTAGGAGAATGCGGTCGCTGGAACAAGCATGGCGGCGAACGTCGCAATTCCAACGGCAAATGCTTGCTTGGACTACGACGGACGCGCTCGGGAACTCGTTCCGGCTTGATCGGCCTTGAGGCGTCGGCCGATGGCTGGCCTGAGTCGCCGTTGAGCGTCCTTGGGGTTGGTGTAAAGTTTACCAAGGACGCGACGCAATCTTCCCTCATCGGTTACCCTCTGATCGTGGAAAACGTGAGACCGCTTATCTAGGCGAACAGCAGCGATAGGCGTCCGTTTACCCTGAGCCTGATCCGGTCGTAGTCACTCTTTACTGCTGTGTGTTCCGTCTATAGCACCCGACAGTGGACGCCGATGTGCGTCGTGGCAATACTCGGCAGCACGAGTCGTGCTACTGAAACGGCGTTGATGGACGCGATTGTCCGAGGAACCAGCCATCGACCGAGAGGATGAGGCCAAGTCGCAGAACAGACCGAAGTTGGCCATCGAGCAGGCGAGGGAACGCGGGAGAATAGACTAGAAAGTGACGTGCAATGGACGTGCGCTGACGTGCTCGTTCGCGGAAGGGTGAAGTGGTTGACAACCGCAGACTTTTCCGCGAACAGCGGTCGACGGCAGTCGATAGTTGTAGCGGTACTAACGCCGACCGGCAAAGGTCGGCTGGGTAGCGAGAAGAGGTTTAGGAAAAAGTAGAACGGACGCAGATGCAGGCTCCTGAATAATTGGCAATGGTCGCTGGATCGACGGTGACGATGGTGGTGACGGAGATTCTTCTGACGATGATTGGGATGGGGTGTTGAGACGAAAACGGGGCAACGCTGGGAGGCTGGATGAATGTTTTGCTGATTATCTCGAATGTGGCCTTGCTGACGATGTCGTCGATGACCCCTTGAACAGGATGATGCACCTTGCCTACTGCTGCGCTGGCACACGCATTATTCAGGGCACACTTATTTCTAGTATGAATTCTCACAACTACGCTCGAACTGATTAGAATGGCAGCAGTCTTCAAAATTGCAGCGATGCTCGGAACAACACAGCTCGAGACGAGAAGGAATCGACCTAAATTCGACACAGGCATGACGCTTGCAATTGATCGCTGGGTACTCGTTAAACTACATCGACACAATACGTGTGTGTGTTTTCGTCTACGCGTGCCTGTCGTTCCACGATTTTGCGGTGCGCGACACAGAGGCCGATTGCATCCATTGCTTCAACCGGACAAGACGACGTCGTCCCAATGTATAATAGATTAAATGACGTTGTTCTTTGATGATGCTGTTGATGGCACCATGCCTGATTCGTTATGAGAGTAAAGCTGGCATTCGTACGCACTTGCGTCCGGCGGAAGCGGGGCAAGGCGGAACAAAAAAAAAGCATATTTTTTGCGCCGTTTGCTCACGCATCCATGCTCCTCAGCGGGTTCTTCTGGCGATTCGCGTGACGGGTGGTACCGTGTGGTGAAAACCGTTTTGAAGACTCTACCGGTGTACATTAGATGGTCGACTAAAGGACTCGCGAAATCATGTGCGGACATTGCGTCTATTGAGGAGAACGGCAACATGATGACATGAATGGTAACAACAATTATATGTCTATATGGGTTTGGAAATACATACACATGCATGATAGAGTGAGAACGGAAGAGGAAAGGACAGGGAGAGGGAGGGAAAAGAAGGACCCGAGAGGACGAACGCGAACTCTGGGCTGAGCAGTAAAACGAGCGTGTTTGGCTGGTGAAGGCGGTAACTGGTCAGCTGACGGCGCCTGATTCCTTTGAAGCCGTTGGCACCTCAGACGCGAGTCCCCTAGGACTATGACGGTGAAAATGCTCGCAACGTGTGCACAACCAGTTCTAAAATCATTTACACCTCCTTCCTCCCTCCCACCAGAGAGTAACAGACGTAGCTGAGTAAATTGGACACTCATATCCGGCCCCATATGTATGTATAGCATGTAAAAAACAACATACAACAATTGCAGAATTTCGTGCAAACAGCTGACGAGGTGGCGGACACATACATGGGCCGATTTTCTGCATGGGCACGGCTGGAATTTCATTTGCTAGCGCCGAAATAGTACACAAGGACGAATCTTTCTTGGACGTTTCTAGCATCTCTGTTCCAACTCTGAACGAAGTGTGCCGTGGACGGTGGCGGCAGTGACTTGATTGGGAATATGGGCTGGTCCCCCCGATTTACGCAACAATGATGCTCAAAATAAGAATGCCACCGTTGTACTCCAAAGGGAAACCTAACAAAAAACAACAACTCTATCGACGACACCCCCTCACCACAGCATCGACAGTGAACGGCGATTCAAATGTACTGCTACGGATACAGTCTATGGGCGACAACTGAACGCTACAACCGAACAGGACGCAGCGACCACATGCATCGCGCACGATATTGTTAGGCATTTTGTGATACGGCATCGTGTTCCGATGCGCATTGGCCACGACGAAATTGCACAGCTGACGGCGAGAAATTTCAAGCGAGAACTGGTCCGGTACGAGGCGGAGTGTGGTTACGGCGTCGAAAATTGTACGTCCCTATTAACTACCGACTATATATACTGCCTGACGCGACCCAGTCGAACGACGCGACATGAGAGGCCGTATGAGAGGCGTCGTATGTACGCAGCGTCTCTGGTGTCGAGGGTATGCACAGATGGGTGTTTTGATTTAGCTGCTCTGTGTGTGTGTGTGGTCTTCTAACGGCGAGGTTGCCATTAAGTACTTGTGACCGTAAAGCGACCACTCGCCGGACTCCAATCGTTTCTGACGGTCGACGTGAGAGAGAAACTCGGATTTGCCAAAACGAAAACCTATGACTGACCTGGATGAGCTTGACAAGTTGTCTAATTGCCGATTGCCTGTTCAACTCTGACTGACGGGATGAACCGTCTCGCCTCTTCGGATGAGCTCCTGGATCAACGCACAGCGAAGATGGCGGCTACGTTTCGGTCGTGACAGATGGCGTGATTGGGGTCGAACGTGTTATTTTTCTATGGAAAGAACGCATCTGCTACTCCGAGTCTGTTTGTGCAACGACTTCTGCTGCTGGTTCGGTAACTCATGAATGAACGAGGTCAAAGGACACACAGGCCACCTGAGCCATTCCCTGTTCGCCACGACTCCAGGCGAGCTGTCGCTGCTAAACCTCTTCCATACGACCGCTCGTACCAAGGCTAATGCGGGAAACGAAGGAATTGGCGGTCGTATTTTGTTCCAGCCAAGGTCTAGGCCAGACGGAAGGTATTCCTCTGATGGCACCTCAGAACGCATATAGTATTCATGTATAGATACGGATTCCTAAAGGCGACGGTTGCGATTGCTACACTGAAATGCTGTTGAAAACGATGATCCCTTGTTTACCTGCCAGCGAGGGGCAGTCAATTGTCTGATCAATGAGATACGATTGGTGATATTTAATAAGCGACTGACATTTGACAACGTCGACGTCCGGATCGATGAACAAGCTCCCAAGGAAGTCAACAATAAGCAACAATGTAATATCCAACTGGATTAAAATTTGATCAACTTGACGAAGCGTCGAGAAGGCATCGATTCAGCGCGTGATAGATAGGCTTCTATAAGAAAAAAATTCATCGAAAAAAAAGCCTCGTTGACTTCGTTCATTTTTTTCGGTTATATTTCGATTTACTAACCGTGCCCCGTTTCATAGACTTGAAGTCGGTCGACATAGACTAAACAAACTGGCCTAACGAATACTGAAATGTCTATTGACAGGCTGCTCTATTGGCTCTGTCGCAGCTTTAGAAAGAATTCCACTCCACACAGCCAGTTTTCAGATCGCTAAAGCCACAGTCGGTACAAGGCAAGTAACAATAGCAAAAAAAAAAACAAAAAAAAAACACACACACACACAACACAAAGCAACAACATTGACAGTAACCCGTTTCGACTCGGTTTCCAAAAGTAACATAAAGACGGAGGGTCATTGCGAAGTACACCAATTTGATCACAGTTATTCCGTCCAAGTTCCGAATATGTTCGGCCAGGCCTACCATCAGTTGGCCAGCGCCTACAACGCCTGTGTGTACAGGGCGTTCGCAATCTTCGACAAATCACCGCAAAATTCATGTGGCGCCTTGGATCGGTCAGGATTATTGGCTCGGGTATTCGTGTCACTTTGCCAACATGACCACTGTGTATTCGGCTCATGAGAACGATGGAACGAGTCATCGGACAATGACAACGGGCATTGTTGGCACGGCGAACGCGGACACTTCGAATGAGTGAGTTTTGGGAGGAATGCAGACAACCACAAGAGGGTAAGCACACGGCCGAAAGCGACTGAAAAAATGACGAGATGGGGGCAGACTAAGTGCTCAATAATAAACATTGCGTGTATCCGCGGATTGCCACCTAATCTGTTCAGCGCCATGAGGCGAAATTTGCGCGAACGATGAAGAAGGAAAGCGGGACGAGGCAAATAAAAAGCAAAACATGCAAACACACAGGTATACAGACACACACGCACAAACACATCTACAAATATAAAGATATATAAAACAATCCAAACCTAAACGAAAAATAAAAACCGTGTGTATAAAATGTATTTCCAAAAAATAGCTTCTTCTCTTTATTTGTGTCGTCGTGGTTCATCGAGAGTGCTATGCTACAGTCCAGCAGATGCATGGAATGGAATTATGGTGATATTGATGTGGCTGTGAAGTGAAATTCGGTACATGTCTTCGCGTTTCAAGATGCTGTAGCGCTTAGCAGGCACGGCACGAGGTGAAGCAGCATGGCCGCGGGTTCATCACGTTTCCGAACGGACTAGCAAAATGTCCTCTACCTACAACTACTTTCCTAATAGTTTTTAGGATTCTAGCCTCCTACCAATCGCATCATCCTTGCTGTTCATGGGAAAATTCCTTGGACATCGCTGGGCTGCTGAATAAATGAAGTTCTAGCGACTCTAAGAAAATGCGGTAATAGCTCAAAAATCTTGCAAATTGCTCAAGTCTGATCCATCTCGAGGAACAGGCCTGTATGGTAGTGGAGAACCTCAGAACTAGAAGTGTCTGGTAAAACGTAAGCGTTTTTTCAGGTAGCCTGGATGCAAAGGCGTCAACTATCGAATGTTACATGAGATGCATGCTCTGTCTTTCCGTAAGGGACAAAGTGAAAATGCAATTTGCCTAGAAGTCGTATGAACAATAGGGCAGAGAGCCGTCTTTGCGGGCATTGAAACAACGCCAACAAAATGCGTCTAAAAAGTTGCAGAAGCAGTTCAGCTCTGGCCGGTCATTGAGGAAGGAGAACGTCGTCTGGAAAATGAGGTCGATCAGCTTCAAAACAAGGGCACTACCACCTCGACATTGTCTTGATACTGCACCAATAGGTTGAAACAGAGCTAAATCTGGTTCAAGTTTACAGCCTATTTGATATCTGCACCCTCTATAAATTGCGGCCTTCGTTTGCCTTTAGTTTAATGATCGCCGTATAAGTAGTGCCGTGGAATCTCCTCTTCGTCTTCTAATACTCCTAGCGACAATTCTGCCGAATAGTTCTCTTTTTTTTTCAAGGAAAGATTTACTCGTCTCCCGGTTGAGCATTGTCTGGCAAACAAAACGGAAAAGTCAGACATTTTCATGAACGGCGTTTATACACCATCATATTAATGCATTGCGACTATCGTATGCCACATGTCAGGTGGACTCGTTTACGATAGGCACTCTCAAGTAGTTGCGCGGGAAGAACTGTTTTTCTGCGATGAAGAAACGGCTATGCGTAAATACCTCAGCCTTGCATTAGCATATTTTTCTGGCTAACGTGGAACGCAGATCGAGTACATGCACGAATTACCACACGAGCCCGAGCCTCCGCTTAACATTGCCGCAGGCCGATGGAAAAACAACATTCGAAAGAACTTTTCAAGTTTTATAACAAAGTGCCACTTCAAAGTTCCACTTCAAAGTGAACGTGTATGTATGTGTACAGATAATCGTAACAGAGGTGAGACTCCTTGAACACTCCTGTAGGCCGTTGGAATTACTGTGTTCTCAACTGAATTGCATTGTCAACAAAGTTACGCAATAGCGTCTGTGTGACTATGTGTTTATTATGTCATTGGGAAAATCTTGGGATGCGGTGCATAATTGTACTTCCGTGAATATACCACAGTGAATGAATGAATTCCCGTTTTTTTCAGAACACTGTAAAGCGGCAACGACCGCCGCAAACGGTGGGTTATATCGAATAAGTGATTCGAATCCTAACTGCAGCCATTACTCCCCTTCCAAAAATTAAGGGAAACAAGCAAATGACACATCTCGTGTGATGTTACATGTTCATGCTTATAAAATTAATTTGAATTTGTCTGTTATTTCAGTAAAATTTATTTCTTTTTTTATCAAAAATATTTCTTTACTGACTCATTTAGAAGTGCTTGTCTGTACCGGGGCACGTTCTCGAATTTTTCTTCGTCTATTTTGCACGTGTTGCTTATGTCGACCAAATCGACCATGCTTGATTAGTGACCAGTCGGTTGTCCGCCGTTTTCGACAAGAACGATGAAAACATTGACATTGATCCTGCTTAGTCATTGCGAGCGCCACTTGATCACGGCCGCCGCTTTACCGCTAAGGCGCGTGCCACGTAGCTACGTTAGCCCCGACAGGCATTCAAATCAAAATAGTTGAACAGTAGAACACGATCAGCATGCTAAATGATATAGCTTAAAGGCCGACGCTGGCGACCGCCGTAAATACCCTGGTGGGCCCGTTCGTCGCTCGTTCGAATCCTCAACCGGCAGCGCGCAGACGTTACGCGCTCAGAGCCGGTTGGAAACGTGCGAAACTAGCAACGATCCCCAACCATGCGACCAGACGAGTTCAGACCAGAGAGATTTGTTGCAAAGCCGATTCTGCCAGGCACCGCTCAACGTCTGATGACGCTCTAGTTTTCACACAGCGTCATCCGACGTAGCCCGTCCGGCGGAATTTGTGTTGATCCATCGTTACAATCAAGATGGCTGGCTGCGTTTCGCGGGCGTCCGTCCCGTTCGACTTTCGCACAGTCCAGCGCTATTGAACGGCCCTTTCTCGCTTAGCAGACGACGCCCCCATCGTGACGTCATCAACACGGATCAGCTGTTTAGCGAGGCCGTTCGAGATAGCGTTGCGCTGCGCTGGTTCTGCCTATTTCGTTCTGTTTGTTTGGTGTGTTGTGGTACCGCCGCCGTAGGGCTTTCTGGCCGAACATCCGTCCAGCTCGTAGAGTTTCGACAGACGGCCGCATACGTCGCATCCGGTGCTCCCCCGACCGCCCCCACCCCTTTCATTTGTCGTCGCCGCCAACGTTAGCCTGTGCGACGCATTTCGTTAGCCTGCGACACGTCGGACAGTCAGAGAACGGTGGCTGCATGCCAGAAGGATCGAAGAGTGTGTGCGAACGCTGCGAGCCGACCTCACCACTTTGGGAAAAAGCGCTTGCATCTAGCAAAAGGCCGTTGTAGCGCTATCAGTTAGCCGTCGTACGCGTGGCCCGCAGGAGGCCATACAGGCTGATCCGTCTGCGTGCGTGCTCTCCACGTTCTGACGGTGGTAGATTGGCCACCGGTTATCCAGTGGAATTCATCGGACGATTTTACCTCGTCACGACCCTAACCGACGGACGGCCCTGGGCGTTTGGCGCTGCCACAGAGCCCTGGTGGAGGCGGAAGAAAAGGACGAACTCAACGGCGTTTGCCACGATATCAGTGTTGGCCAGAAGGGCGAAGCTGCACAAACGAAGCACACTCTTCGTTTTTCGTTCTGTCCGTCTCAGTGGGCAAGCTCGCGCATCAGCCGTGGCCAGCCTCGTGTACGAGTGCATGTAGGGAATTTGCCGGCATTCTCTTGCTGCTGCATCCTCTGACGTACGTGCGATCTAGCACTAGAGATCGGCGCGATTGTATTATCGACCTTTGCGTTCACTTCACCTGACACCTGACAGCGTCAGCTACGGGGCGTCGTGGTGCTGGCCACTGGCGGGGGCCGACCCTACCGGCGGCGACGGTATCCGGCCGTGCTGAGGAACATCGGGTGACGTCGAGGAGGGGCGTCCGCAAGCGAGGGTGGCGTCACGCAGGAGGCCCGACGGGGAGGCATCGCCTCCGGACATTCCGACCAAACGGGCCCGAACCGCCACCCCTACCGAAGGCACAGCGGAATCCGTTGCCGAGGACACCGCGGTAGCCGCGACAAGCGCGGCAACAGCCGGCGCCGCGAGGCCAGTGACAGTCGTGGCCCAGGGGGGCGGCGTCGCGCCCGAGGACGTCCAGCCGTCGGCGACCGCGTCCCCAGCGGGGGCGGCGGATTTGGGTGGCGCTTCGCCCCGACGCTCGTCGACGCCCGTCATGCCGCGGTCGGCCGGGGATGGCTCGTGCCGAAACGGGGCCTCATCGGCCGCCGTTAGCGAGAGGGCTCTAACGAGAACGGACGCTGACGGGGGCGACGGCGGCGGTCAGACGACGTCGGATGCAAACGGGGGCAGCGACGCGAACACGAGCACGAGTACGAACAACAACAGCCTGTCAAGTTCAACATCGAACTCGACCAACGGACGGGTTTCGGCGATGGAGGAGGGCCGTCAAAACGCCGCCAGGGGGCCACTAGGGGACCGCAACGGGGGACCCGCTGATCTTAATCTGCCGAGAGATTCCGCCGAGTTGGATATTATTCGTATCATCGGACAGCATTTGCGCTCTCTCGGCCTGCAGTAAGTGCTTCAACGATGCAATGCTTTATTATTATGATTATTATTTCATTAAGCGCGACAAAGCATGATAATTTAATTCAGCGCAACTCTGCTTTAAGCTCTGATCAATTTATCGCCTAGCAACAGCTACGATATTCGTAGACTTGCGCAACAGAGCTTGCGTGGTGTTGACGACGTATATGGGGTTTTGCAGCTGATCGTCTGTTATTTAAAAGATCTTAGCTTGTTTCAGTACTAACGTTTCGTGGTTTTATTGTTGTCCACACGTAAAACCCGTACAATATTTCGAGACGTAATTTGTCCATGTGCAGTATTGTCGATATTGAGAATACTAATATTAGCGAATGTTAGTATATTGTTCGAGCAGCGCAAAAACTAGCGCCATCGAAATGCGCGTAAGGGCCCACAGTGTTCGCTGTTTACGTTGTGGGTTGTTCGGGCTTTCAGAATTCACTAGCATATCACAACAAACGTTTTTAACACCAACGGACGCGTTTGACTCTAATAGGGTTTAATCGAGCTGGCAGCTCTATTGATTCTATCATGTTTGTTTCAGCTGTCTAAACGAGAAGATTAATTATTGATTTTGATCAATACAGGCTTAACATCGACAGACATAAATAGCTTTTGATCGCCGTGATCGTTCTCGGCAGTTCAAGAGACCGTCATTGATTTCTTTTATTGATCTGCCACCGTCTATCTACTAAAATATAGCTACAAAACTGAGTTTCACTATTTCAGTGCCTGCACAAATTAGCAACAATGCTGCTTTTCCCATTTATTCATAACTACTAATTTGGAAATTTGGAAGTCAACTTTTCAAGCTATGTAGCACCAGCCTCCAGCGCTGGAACAGATCTGATTTTGTTTTAAACCTAAGAAAGGCTCTTCTTATTTGTCGGAGTGTGGAACCACCACTATTCCCGCTTTTGTCGGCGACTCACCACGGTTCACAGTTGTCGATGACTCTCAGAACTGGAGCAAGACGTCTATCTAT
The DNA here is from genome assembly GCA_002081605.1 of Tropilaelaps mercedesae. NCBI lineage: Eukaryota > Metazoa > Arthropoda > Arachnida > Mesostigmata > Laelapidae > Tropilaelaps > Tropilaelaps mercedesae. Next base: position 6,609 of record MNPL01003755.1, on the reverse strand, counting down.
TATGCTTAGTTGACCTATCAAGACTAATAGTTGTTGTTGAGGATGGTTCAACTCTTGTTACTAAGTTCGGCGTGATTGCCAACTTATTCGAATGCTTTCTTCTATCGAGGGCTTCATTAGTATTGCTCGAAGCATGAAAAAACTCAGTTGCCGCATCTATATGCCGCAACAACCTGAAAATTTCCCGTGGTTTGTTGTTCCCGATGTTCGCCTTGGGACACCCAAGTCAAACATCGTACATATATTTATTCATCATGGAAAATAAATATCGTCAACACCAATTGTTTTCCAACGATTTTTAAAGCATCAACTTTCGAAGAAAAAAAATTTAAGGTATCTCAGCCATAACAAGGTAAAAATTATATGCACGGTTACGCCCGAAGGAAGGTGTTATACTTTCGCCTATTATAAGTCATTTGCCACAACTCATTTTTACAGTGTCGACTCGCAGCAGATTCGTGAGCCATGCTCTGTCAGTATTGACATGGGCGCGTATCAAATTCAATACGGTCGTTCGTTTGTTCCGGTGTTTCCGGTTCATCCAGCGAATCCATGCTTTTGTAGACGTTGTTCTCGATTTGGTACTGATGTAGATCAATATCACTGCAGTGTATTAGTCAAACGTTCGTAAAGGGTCTCAACGCAAGGTAAATTCAACACTGCCCTTATCGACGTGTTTCTAGCGTTGACCGCCTATATATTCAATGTATTTAAAAATGTTACTATAAAACTATCGACCGCTTTAATAGATAATTCGTCTGTTTTATAGGCGCACCGCGCATGCCCTCGCAGAGGAGTCGGGTTTATCGCTGGATCACCCACTGGCGACAACACTCCAAAAACATGTCATGGACGGAGAGGTCTGTAATGTCAATACTTTGAATATATTCAGTGTAATATTTTCGATTTAGTGTATGATCTGTTGCTATGTTTGAAGATCAGCGACGAAATCCTGAGGGAAATACGAACACATCGTCATTCTAATCATTTTTCGGTTATATTTTACGAGTATACCTAGCTTCCACGAGCAAACTATACGTAGAAAGGCGTGAGCCTGTAGATACATTTGGCTGCGTGAAATGTCTGACCTAAGCATTTGAGAATGTCTACAATATACACTAGTGTCCTTCTACGTCTCTCTTTCAGCTGGACTACGCTTTATTTGACGTCGAAGAGTTAGAACCTAATTTGCTGGGTTCAAACGCGAAACTTAAGATGCATTTTCTACTGCTCGAACAGAAATTTTTTGAGCTTCTCGCTCGCAATAAGACATTGGAGGCACTCAACTGCCTTCGACAACAGCTCAGCCCACTTCGGCACAACTTACCACGGGTCCACGAACTATCAAGGTACGTTGGTGTCAGCGGAGTACGTTCGGCATATAGCAGTACCTAGAATCCCTCGGAAACAAAATACGTCACAACATGTACTATTAGAGAACATCTCCATTGCCATGGATGTTTGTGCGGCTCCCAGCCACCCCCATAACGATTCAGGTTCACCACCCGTTGCGTTAAACTTCATTTTGCAGTTATCTGATGATCACCGGTTCAAATCCTGTGCTGGATTCGTTTCGGCAAGACTTGGGCGAAACGCGCTTGAAGCTTGTTGAACGTTTGCAGAAATTTCTCCCTGCATCGATAATGCTACCTCCGAAGAGACTTCGCAGTCTCCTTGCCAAGGTACTTAAGGCTATGGCATGACAGGGTCGTGCGCCTAACTTGTCGCGCCAAGTCAGACCAAGTTAATGACGTACACGACATGTAATGCTTTCACGGTGCCTGTTTGGCATCTGAGCGTGGGACGATTCGAATATTGGCGCTGTACTCGCTCGTGTCAAAAGCCAGTTTCGTATTTTCACTCGCAGTACGTAGTAATATAATCCATCAGCCAGGTAGGTTGAATAGGAAACGCATGAAAGTGTCTATCATTTCCGCTTCGATTACATCTGTGTGAAGTCGGCTCCGACAAGTAGTGGTAAGACGTTTCGAAGGAAACGACTCATCACCTGGAGGAACGCCCGCAGCGGCAAGATGAACGATTTGCATTCCCAATTCATTCAATCGCACTATGTATGTATTGGCATCGATTTTCGCAGGCCCAGTATTATCAAATCGACCGATGTCCTCTGCACAATCTGGAAGTGGGTGAAGAGTCGGATAGCGCAAGAGAAGATCTCCGAGCGGATGTCTCATTGCTCACTGATCACATCTGTGATCGGAGTACGTTCCCCTGCACAACTGCCCAGGTAAACCGAGATGAACGCGCGCGCACACAACAGACGAGAGTCCTCTGCCATGCGACAGATGCGGAACGTGATTGGCTGGATGGCAACTTGATTAGCATCTATCTAGAGAAACAATACGAATTCGTGAGGGCAGCGCATGGTCTTACCACCAGTGCCTAACCAGTGGCTTAACTCGGACCGTCCTTTAGATTTTGTCGGAACACTCTGACGAGGTATGGATCTGCGTGTGGAGCCATAGCGGACTGCGTCTCGCCACCGGCTCGAAAGACTCGACAGTGATTCTATGGGATCTGTGTCCACGCACATTGAAGCTCTCGGTTCGTCACACTCTCGAAGGTCATACGTATGGTATTACGTGTATTTCGTGGAGTCCAGACGATAGCCTATTACTCGTTTGCGGAACTGAGGATTCTCCCGATGTCTGGATGTGGGATACGCTCGTATGTATGCATCCGCCGTTAACCGACACACTGTCCACAGAATCTTAACGGACAAATTTCACGCTGCATTGAATCGGAGTTTTGCCTTGAATTTGTTTGGCCATTAACATGCCACAAGCGTGACTCTTAAGTTTGTTTGCAGTTCTCTCTGGCACGTAATTTGAAGCAATGTTTTTATATAGTGGGATGTCCAGAGGTGTGCCTGTTGCACTGAAACCTGAGCAGTATATTTTCCTTTAAAGAAAAACCCTTTGATCTCAAAACTTCTCTCATCTGTAGTGTACATACTCCGCTCGTCGAAAGGTTAAGTTCACCAAGTTGCAAGCTTTCCGTATTTCATCATTCAAACTTGCCTAACAGGTACCTTCGCTTTCGATTTTTCGTTCGCAGAATGGTACCCTTCGTCTGAAGATGTCGTATTCAGCGGATGACAGCCTGACGGCCTGCGGTTGGCAGCTGCCGGTCAGGGGAAGCAACACGTTTACGTTTCTGGTGGGTGGTGGTCGAGGACAGTTCTATTTCTGTGACTTTGACGGAAACATTGTGGATTCGTGGGAGGGCATCCGTATCGTCTCTTTGCGCTGCCTTGCTGACGGTAAAACCGTGCTTGCTGCTGACAACCACAGAAGGATACGGAAATACTGCACCGACGACATGCAAGAAGAGCATTTGTAAGTTTGTGCGTCTACCAAAACAAATGTGTTTTTGTTTGCGTTTTTACTGTATGTAACTTGTCTCTTGGACGTTACGTGCAAGTTGGGTCACGAACGGGTTTATAGTTACTGTGAAAGATCTGAAAAATATCCAGTTAATAATGCAACAGGTAGAACGATTTGGAACAAGGCAAAATTAATTTGGTTAATACCGATTGCTTTTAGTATTACACTATGCTTCCTATGATGGAAGCGACCTTTATGTCGTGATATCTGGGTTTTTTGGCTTCGTAACATTTTGGCCAAACGCGTAGAATTGTTGTAGAGTTGTAGAGTTACTTAGAAATGTGTGTATTGATGTATGTGTGTGTGATCTTGTGCTTCCTCGTAGCGTGTCGGAAAACTACGCGATCATGTCCTTCGCGGTGGATAAGGCAGGACGGCAAATTGTGCTCAACCTGATCGGTCAGGGCCTACATTTATGGGATATACAAACCAAGAGCCTCGTCCGACGCTTTCGCGGCGTAGTACAAGGTCACTACACAATTCATTCTTGCTTCGGCGGCATCGGGGACAATTTCATCGCATCAGGCAGCGAAGGTATTGTTTACATTTACAGTGCAGAAGCGTCAAATATCTCCGAAACTGACCGCTAGAGAATGCATCGTAAGTCTCGAGTTTGATCGTCTTGAGTTGTGTGCCTTGCTACCGGAAGAGACACGTGGATCGACGGATTCGATTGCCGCCGCTGTACGGTTATATTTTATGGGGTACATTTGACGATGCAATGTGCGAGCAATATCGCGAGCACTAAGTGTTGGCTCATAGTCAACTCTTCCAAAAAAAGTTTAGTTTTTGTGGCTTCAGCCGAAAGCGGACACGGTCACGCACACTAATCGCATGCGATACAGTAAAAGATTTTTTTAGTTTGTTCATTAAACGGGCACACGTGCAAAGATCAAGACATTCCCTCTCTCATTCGGCACCCTCTTTCGTTCTAGATCACAAGGTGTATATCTTCAACCGTGCGAAAGAGACGCCAGTAGAAGTTCTGACCGGTCATACAAGAACAGTCAACTGCGTTGCCTGGAACCCGCACTTCCCTCAGCTTCTGGTATCTGCGTCGGACGACGGAACGTTAAGGCTTTGGGGTCCGGACACGGAGTGTGATACTGCTGCTCCCGCGCTCAACGTATCCATAGAAAGCAGTAGCAGCATGGGTGGTGACACGAGCGCTGCAGATACAAGCGGTAAACAATCGAAGTGTCTATAGCTCCCTTCGACAATCATAGGCATTCGAAAAATCGCTAAGTGAAGAAAACCACTAAGGTGTCTATTAGTTAAATTACTGATAACCTCGTGTGGCTGCACGTTCGTATAGTAGTAATGCACCGGTGAGTCGTAGTGCACAGGTGTAACTTACCGAAGCAGACACCGCAGGCGTCTAGCCTTAGATGCCGTTTACGGGTTAAATAGAGTTTGAATGACAGAAGCAAATAGCTAATGGTTTGTCGGAAATCTGTAATGTGTGAATTCGAATTGCGTTCCAATGTCTACGTTTGCTCGACGTAAATGATGCGGACCCGAAGTATGCATCGGAAAGCGTAGTTATTAGCATTAAATACGGTCAGCAACAAATTAGAAACCCTGTCCCTGTAGCAAAAAAGGACCCCATTTGACGAATGCAGGCGTTTGATTCTCAATACCGTATCTAATTTTAGTTGTTGTGCCTGATCATTTTGATGTGGAATTTCAGGTGAAAACAATGCGAGTGACAACGAAATGGCCGATTAAATATAAACATTCGTATATATGTTTGTATACATATAAATATCTATACATGGGCAGAAGCAATGATAGATTGTCTAGAAGGTCAACGTTATCTTGCAAGCGATTTTTAACATCGACTGACCGTGCGCAAATGAAATTTAGGTCTTTACCCATTAAGAGATCTGCATGAACGCAATAGTACCTAATCGTGTCCTTTTTGGTTGTCGATAAACTCGTTCGATAGCATTAGCATGCGTTTTGTGTTCTCCTCAGACAACGTGCGGCACAAAATTTACAAATTTACATTTGATATTGTTGAATATGTCATAACTGTCTTCTACATTTTCATCTTCGCTGATTGCTGGCGACCGTTCGTTTCTATTCGACGCAACGTTTATTGGAACAAATATTTTTTTCGATAAAAGACGAACGTTGTTAATATTATTATTGCTGTTACTGTCCGGTGCGTTTCTTATTGCGGCTTTGCCTCATTCAAAGAAACGTATCGTCGCCTGTTTTCTCCCACTGGCCTTTAGCCGTGTTGAACTACATTTCATACGTCATTCACTTGGCAGCCCATTCTCGGTAATATTATGGTCGATATTATGTTTTTTTCTTAGTGATCTATTTGACCATGCTGTATGTACACATTGTTTTGACGCGGGATGGGTAGTGAGTGCCTTACTTAGAAATTGCCCTGTATCGCAACAACAACATTTGGGATCTAATAGAGCTCTCGGTTGAACGTCCGCACTCGCCGAGGTCACAAGGATAGTAAACGACTCCTATCGACCCGAAGATGTTTGTTAACCCTCCTGATAGAGTCCATGCAGAAGAAACGGGCTAGGCCGTGAATATATGTCGTATAGATGGAGAAGACATGTTACGTTGCGCTGGTACATAATGTTGCGACTACGAAGTATCAGTATGCTGAACCTGTGTGAACGAGGCATTTTGCCGGCTCGCTTGCGGAGCCGTTAACACGGAATCAATGTACAGTACAGAAATGTACAGTACAGAAGATATGTTTTTCGTCCGTGTTGGGTCGTGTTGGGAAAAGGACGGAACCTCGATGTTTGTCTCGCGAAGTGAGTGCGGGGCAATCAGCTTCGTTAGCACTAAGCTCCAACGTTGCAGAGTTGGTGGGCCGACAAAAATAAAAAATCATTGAAGTTCGTAGTTATTAGGACTACCAGTATTTGTTAAGGACTGTATCGCATACTCGTACTATGATATTATTACACCTTCCGAGAGTGCCAACAACTGAAAGCATCGGTAGGCGATTTGCGAATTGCGGTTTAGAAATGATTGACGGTGAAATTTCCTTTTTTAAAAATAAATTATGTAATTCTTACGGAAAATACACCAAACATAACCATTTTGTAGGGGCAAATAATAATCTATTTGTGTTATCATTTATAGTAGTATAGTGAAACAATCTTTCGCTGTAGTATATATATATATATATATATATATATATATATATATATATATATTG
>MNPL01003754.1:15520-32825 GCA_002081605.1 Tropilaelaps mercedesae | reverse complement strand
TATATATATATATATATATATATATATAAAGTCTATATTATCGTGCAGCGCTGTCACCTTATGCGGACGCATCTGGCGGCCTGTGGTGTGCGCGCATGCATAACCTCTACGTTGACGTGGAGTCTACGGGTATATTTTCAATGAAATAAAAACAACAACAGACACAATAACAACAAGAGAGGGAGAAAGAAAGAAACGTACTAACAATATTAACAAATACATTACTCATAAGCAAAAGATACAAACAACTAAGAGAGAGCAACGATAGACAAGCCAATCAAAACTTACCGATAGCGAGAGAGGGAGAGAGAGAGATCTGCTTAATTGTTGCTTTTGCGTAGAAAATCTCCTAAAAACGACTACGATATCGCACCTTAGGGGCACACACAGACACATACGCAATGACATGAATTTGGTTTATGCAATGGAAATCTTGAATTTCAAATATAAATTGAATTGAATTGCGTTAACGCTACACAAAAACCATACAAATGATATTGTGAAATAAATAACCAACATTTCAACAACATTAGCGATGTCAGAACGGCAAAATGTGTCTGTGTGCATTGCTGCTGGTGAGGTTTCTTCTTTCATGCTACTGCTATGGTGAGATACAGCCTAATCAAGCGACATCAAAGCTTGCTAACACCAATAGCTTGAACCACGGCGATTATAAGACTCGTACAATATTGCTTTTGTAACAGCTTCCCCAACCATCACAAACCAATCAATCAAAGCAAATCAAACTGAACCGTGACAGTGACACATCAAAATATAAACACAGATCACTAGTGCATCAACACTCAACGATTTTCACCACTTGAGCTTCGGCTTTATTTGCCATTTAGATTTATTTGCTGGTGGGGCAACACCGGTTCAGCCGTTATCAGTCAATCTTCATTCATCGACACGCCACTTGATCGCTTCGCTAATTTTTTCAAACAAAAGCTCTCGCGTTTTCTCTTTTTCACCTCATGGCAATGAACATTGATCGAATTGAGTTGACCGCCACTGAAACTAGATTTCCAGAGTCTCACTAAAGCAATCATTTTCTAACGAAATTGATTAATCCATCAGGCAATCAATTACTCTTTTCTTTCATTGCCGCCCATGTCTCAATACTGTATTAACTGCTTGAAACATCGGTGATGATTTTCGCTCAACAAATTAGCGCAGAAAACGCAAATCAATAGAACTATTACGACCCGTTTGTAAAAGTAGCAACTCGCTGAGAATGCAACCCAAAATGCTGCTCGTATAGAACGGCTTAACGCTCCCCAATGCGCGAACGTTACGTGCTACATACGAGTGCCGTCTGAGGGCCGTCTCCACAGTTCTCGTAATGGGGAATAATGGCAGAGGTTATGGAAGCGGCCTTCAGAGCGGCCTCTCCGTTACGCAATGGGCGTACGTTCTAGTCACCCCACCCCGTAAGCCCAGTTAAATACAATAGGTCGCTAATGCTGATCGGCGACTATTGATAGTATACATATAGTACGACCATAGGGACATAAAAATAATAGCCATGATCTGTAATATTATTAATACTATAGGATGATTATTATTATTAATTATTATTATTATTAGCACTGATCATTATTACTGAAGAGATAAAGAGAGCCAGAGTGAATGAGGGGAACACATCACAACCGAAAGAAACGACATCCATCAACCTCCCAAACATTAACATCTATCCACGTTACATCCCTATATATGTATATCTGCGATATGATGTGAACAACAAGAATGTGGCCGTAACGTATCGAGCGATTAGCGACAAATATGGTGAAGAATATGAATAAAAACCCGAACAACGGTAGCAACGACACAATGCTAATAACAAGAACACAGAGAGACTAATTATTATCATAATTATTATTGTAATTATCAACTGTGGAAATAATCGTGATGACGAATGTTCGTCGACATTGATACTGATAACAATGGAGATAATGATAACGGTCTAGGGTTGAGGATTCCAATTCTGAATTGCAACTCACTGAACAGCATGATCATTGAATATGAATGTGAAAGCGACAGAGAGAAGAAGATATTTGAGATATATCGACAAGGAAAAGCATTATTCATTCATAACACACACAAACAGCCATGGCCAACATCAACTTTACACACACTCAACATCAACACTACCGTCAATGATTACAATCTGATTTTATCCTGCGTGCAAAGCAAAGCCAGGAACATCGGAATGACTAAGGGATGAGATCAAATATCGTCCATCGATCGATACGTCATGACGGAAAATTATTAAAGAGCGCTGTTGGGCATTAACGGTCTATGGGCACCCGAATGAACAAAATCAATAACAGGGCATTATCGGCGAACGACAGAAATACAGACATTCAAACAAGGGTTAAAGTCGGAACGAATACAGGCAAACGTGAAAACGTTGCACTAACTCTAATAAGCTCAACGACATAATTTACGACACATGGACAATACATCTCCACGCGAAACGCCACGATCGATCAAACATGCTCACTAACGGCACTGGTAACCGGTACCCAATAGAACAGGGCGTCGAAGCTATGAAGGCCGCGTGGGACGCAAACACAAATGGGGAAACACTGAGGAGCCTCAATATAGAACACACAGCCAACGAGTGATGTGAGGTCGCTTGTAACACGGTAATAATGATGACACTGAAAACAGTGACCTTCTGTACGTCCCTCACACTTCTTGTTCCCGTAATCTGTGTTTCATCACCATATGCAAAATTTCTCTTTTCCTGCACAAAGTCAAATTAACGTCAAGAGAGGAAAATTTTAACTAAAACGTCATCGTAGACCGCAAAATGAACACAAGCGGAAATATATCCGCTAATTGGCGACTTCTCTAATTGACTACTACCACCTGGTAGGGCCTCTATGTAACAATAAGAAGCATCACTATTATTATTATTATGATCTCTGTACTTTATACAACATGTTGTAAATAAAGTTATATTTTCAAAAATATACGCTGCCGTACCACTTATTCGCTGGTCCACTTAACGGAATAACAAGATAGTCTTTATGATTCTGTGACACGTTTGTGACACGTCAAGCGTCTTACGTTAGGCATTTCGTCAGATTAGTGGCTATAGCAAGCCCCACCACTCTAAGCAACTACACAGACGTAATGTGGTAATCTGGTTATGAGAGATTATTCATACGTCCTAATTGTGCGTAGAGGAGTTAACGAAAGCTATTTGGCATACTTAATAGAGGATAATGGATTCAAACAACGATCGTTTTGATAGGAAATGGATAATATGTTCAGTCAGGTTTAATAGAGTCATGTTACTAATATTCTTGTGCGACGTACCTGGTATAAACTAATGTGTAATAACCAACGGACGCTTGCTAATTACTAGCTAGCAATATATAATGCTGCAATCATAGAAGGTTATATCTCCATATACTCAGAGGTATGTGCAATGTCGCCAGTAGGGAACGGAGGGTGTCAAGAGCACGGCTGTTTCCATGCTTTCCGTTGGAACATCACAGTAAGTGATGGACGTCGCAGTACGCCTGTTTCTCTTCATGTCCTGCTATGGAGAATCCAGTACAAGTCCACGTCCACAAGCAAGCAATGCGCTGTCGTTCAACAAAATGGTGACCCATTAAATCTGTAAAAGCTTTCAAGTTTCGCAAATCGAACATGGTATCCAGTTTACCCCCTAAAGATTTACCGCAGTCGACAGAAGCTGAGATATAACTAAAGCAAACCTTTATAGCTTCTAGGTGAGCGGCCGCCGGGCATAATTCTTCAATTCAGGAAGAGCGCATAAAAAATAGACCAGCAAATATATTCACATTTTATTATGTGTACATTATCGTTCAATGACAACAGTGATAATGCATGATTAGTCCCGTTGGAACATGGCAGGCATTCTGTGTAGTTACGATGACACTTGAGCGATAAATTACAGGTTCGCTAACTGTAGAAGATTGCTATTCTAGAACGTTTCAACATTTCAGTTACGTCTCCCCCATTGTCCCAAATAATTTGTTTCGTTTCGATCTGAGGGACATTACCCCATGCGCACAGCCCTTCACGAATCTTATTCACTTTCACCGCAGATGCGCGACCTTTACGGCAAACTTACTTGTTTAAGATTTATTCGCAGGCCTTTCACGCGTCTTCCTCGAACTTCTCGACCAGTTAAATATACTCGTCACTTCGTTGGAAGGTTAACCAAGACGAATTCACCCAAAATCCACAACTAAAAGGAAAGGCACAGTGGCATCATATTGTAGCCAGAACCTCTTCCGACTCTGATGGCACTTCCCCACTAATTGACTTTCGACGAATTTAACTTCAGAAGGAACCTTTTTTTGTTGTTTGTCGTAAATGGTGCTGTGTTGGAAAAAATGCAGTGGACATTTCGGAGAAGTTTCAGTGGTTTATTCCATGACAAATCGTCTAGTAATCAGGTTCAGCGATGCACTTATCAACAACAGAAAGCAGATTAGGGTTCTCCAAGGCAGCAGCTACCCGCTCCTTATCCTGAAGCTGTTTATTGATGGCTTTCTCTTGGTCATGGTTGCCTGGTGAAATCGACAAATCGATTTTATACTCGCGAGGTAGTGCGCGAAAAAGTTTCACCTGTAAAGAGTGGAGAAATAGAATTGATACAGTCCCGACCTTGCTTTTACTAAAGGAATCACTTGGTAATGTAGCCATAGTGCAAACAGAAACGTTACACTAGGTGACATCTGATTCATAGATGCATTCGTCTAATAAGCTTCCCTTTATTTTTTCTGCGAATTTAATTCGTTTTATTTACATCTGGGGTTCCTTGGAGCCCTATTCAAATTAAAGGTATATAACCATGCGCAAAGTTTCGAACCTTATTCTACTTTCCATCATAAACCAGAAGTTCAGGCTTTGTGCAAAAAATAATTTTTATACTACAAATATAATTACAAATGTTATGCAATATCTGCAGGCGCCAAAAAGGCCTGCCTCGCTCCTTTAGAAAATGGGATTCGCTATTGAGATTAACCGTACATATCTCGAGATATTCTTAGCCTGCAAAATTCTGCTTACACGTCTAATTCGTATTACACTCAAACCCACTTGATTGCGTGAATCTTGACGCTAAACAGCAGATACAGAGCTTCATTAAAGAGGAATGGTAATAAGTACAGAGTCTACTGTTCTACAACGATTCTTGTCCACTTACCCGAATGCAGAGCCCTATTAGTGTAGCCATTGAACAATGGGGTATTGTAGGCGTGAAACTGACATTTACGATTTTTGATTGCGTGTCCACTGTAATTAGTTCTTCGGCTACCACCTTCAGTTGCTCCAACGTCAGTGGATGCTCTGGATCATTGATGTCTCGTATCAAATCAAACACCTCACTGTACGCCACGATATCACAATACGCATAGTTAAATCTATTATCTGTATATCTTAGAATTACGTACTTTTTATTATGGAAGAGGTTCTTCATATCTAATTACTAAGGCATACAATTTACTAAAGTCTAAATTCAGTCGAATCTAAGTTACTTTAAAATCTGTTTCCTGAATGGGTATCTTTTTGATTATGTCGCAACGGGCAATGTATTGCCTTGTTAAAACTGGTAACTAAGAGGATTAAAAGAGGGCTCTGTTTTTCTAACATCTTTCTTGTTCGGTAACCTACGCTTTTTGTGGGTACAGAATTAAACTGCAGTTCTCCGAGTGTTCCCACATTCTTTTATAGTAGGATAAGGAACCAATTTAAGTAAATAGATGCCTGCTGAAGTTGTTTTAAAGGTGTATAAAGTCACCTCCAATTTGACAACACGACTTTATTAGTATTTCGGATAAATGCAATGTGTTGCGCTGTTTTTTTTTGTTTCATGCGTTTTTATTTTTCTAGCTTACCGGGCGTCGATAGGATCCTCAACATTATCGTCCAGCTCTGCGGCGGTGACTGGCCTTTCCTTGACAGTGTCGAACACCTGCGGAGTGGCGTTCTCCAACTGACCACCTTCGAGAAAGCCTAGAACCATCTTAGCATGTCATAATACGCTCGAACTTTTCTGTCTTGCTGCGTTCTTTGCAAGTTGAATAGCAACTACCGACAAGGCTAGCGAAACATCAGCTGAGTGAGTCAACTAAGGCAGAAAACACGAGTAAAATAAACATAATCGCCTAGCAGACGACATGCTCATGGGGGCGCTAACTACGCACAATGAGGACCGACACTACTCGCAACAGGGTGCTCAATGGCTAAGTGATTAAAATGTTACTGAGATTATCTGCTGGACAATTTCTTTTCAAATTTAACCCGATTGACAATGTAAAGATTCTTGCCATTAACCACCTTTCTAACAATATATATATAAAAATATATATATATATATATATATTGTCAAGGAATATATGACGCCACCAGTGATTTGCGAAAAATAGGAAATTTAACGCTACGCAATAAATGCTACTTGACATAAAAACAGAACACGGCAACAAGGTCAATTTATTTTCGTTTATATATATATATATATATATATATATATATATATACAATAACAACATTTGTATAAAAACACACTCAAATTTGTTGGCACGCATACTATATGTGTGGTTATGTTATTAGGCTTTACAATGTTTTGATCATATTTTTTTGCGATAGAGCATAAAAGACCATCAATTTGTACATTAACAGATGTTTACACAATTAATAAATCAAACCTGCATCGCTTTGTTCGTGGAATTAGGAAAACTGAAGGTCTACCTGTTTAAGGCAATGTGAATTGCTTCATATTGAACATAGTTGCCAAAAGCCATGCAGAGCAGGACATATTTCCTGTTACGTTACCCTAATACAATGTATGTAACGAGGTATGCTGCTGTATTGAAACGAACGGATTGTTTGACCTCTGGCTCATTAACCTCTTCGATAAAAATTTCTTGAGGTAAGGTGGAAACAATTCCTGTATGAGCACGGTCATAATCAGTTATGCATTATGCTGCCGTGGGCTCAATTCACTAGCTGGTTACAGTTATCAGGCAGTTTTGAGTTACTCTCAGTTGAGGACTGACTGAATAGTAGCCACGACAGAACGGATAAACTGAGCGACCGGACGCAGCTTTACATTCGGAAAACACCGAAACGTGTCTTTTCTTGTGTAAACTGCACTTCGCGCACCCTTTCGGCATTCAAGGCAGCGTTCAGCGCAAGAGCAAGGACCTGCAGTGGGTGAGAAAGATATGATTGTTAACACAGCTTTTTCACAATTAACGATATTATAGGCATCAACCATAGTGTCAATGATGTAAAGTGTTTCACCTACACGGGTTAGGCCTTCCTCTCCTTTTAAGTACAACTGTTCATTAATACCTCCTACCATCCTACCATCCTAATACTGATTGTCGTAACATACCTTTCGTGTATCGCAAGGATCAATTATCCCATCGTCCCAGATGCGAGCGCTAAATATATCAAAAATAATACAATTGAAAAACAGAATTATTTATACTTGCAATTATATATATATATATATACATATATATTGATGAAATAATATGCTCGCAACCGAGGCTCTACACTGTCGATGCAATCCAATATTTAGTAACTTATGTCCCAATAAAGAATTGAAATCTGCTAAATACATTTGAAATTTTAACGACGGACGTAACATGTGACACATAATGACGGCCGTTCTCTAGCAAGGATAGAAGAAAATAAAAAAACGAGTGACACTGAAAAACAGCCAACACGTACATAGCGATCTATCTATAGCCACAGACACGAATTGAATTAATTCGACCCAGCTAAGCGCGAATATACCATTAATTAAAAATTGTGCTTAATGAGCTATCGCAATTTCAAAAAAGTTGACCGCCTACCTGGAGTAGTACGGACTTCCCTCGCGTTCATACTTCTCAATAATCGGTTGCTTAAGTTTGGTCTCCTCTTGAGCGCTCATTGGATTCTTGCATTCACGTACGCGGATATCTTTCTGAACTTGCATCAAGACGCTAGCAGCCTACAATAAAATACACCGGAATGAAACGATAAGCTACGTAAGCGAACGTGAGTTTCATTTAAATTAACTTAGCTTTATTGCTTTCGAAGTGATGTTGGTCGAAATTGTCTATTTGATCTGTTATACAGTAGTTCTAAGTACCTAAAGTTTGGGAAAATTTCAAGATCACTTGGCGACTCGTTCGCTTTCTCACCTGTTCGCCGCCCATTACGGATATTCGCGCATTTGGCCACATGAAGAGGAAACGTGGCCCAAAGGCACGGCCGCACATTCCATAATTGCCTGCACCGTACGATCCACCAATTAATACAGTCAGCTGAAAGGGAATCCCACAGTTGTTTACGTCTAGCGAACATAATAAGGCTTGTGGCGATTTATGCATGCGATCTAGGATGCACAAAGTTGCAAAAAAAAACTAACGACGGTAGATCGTATCGAATTATTCAGCTAAACCCCTTTTTAAAGCTAATAACGGTGTTGTTCGCATTAGACGCCCATTTGCTGCTCTTTTGCAAAGCGTTACCACTATCACGGTAATAGTATTTGACCTACTAAGAGTCTACCTTCGGCACTTTGGTGCAGGCTACGGCAGTAACAAGCTTGGCTCCATGCTTAGCGATTCCTCCAGCCTCAGCGTCTCGTCCGACCATGAAGCCTTCGAACATATTTTTCAGTGGTTAGAGGTTTTCGAATTCCGTCCTGATTTCATTTAGCATAGTATATATATATATATATATATGCGTTTTTCAACAGTTGGAAAGAGGACAAAACGTGGAGAGTAACTTTCATGCATTTTGACGAGGCATAATAGTGAGGCTAGATTTTCTGTACCTCTTCATGATTACTGACTCTAGCTATAATTTTTATGTGTAATTGGGCTTGAAACTAAACTCATTTGACGAACTTTTAAGATAAACAAAAATATTTTTGCATTTTTTGTAAAATCTAGCCATTTGTGAAATATTGAAGATGTCTTATTATTTTTGTGCTTGTGTTAGCCAAATGAAATTTCCGATTTATTTGCCCTAGAGCCCTGTTTTTTTAACATTTCGTCGTCTCTTAGATAGCTGTAGATATAGCAACTTTTAATTAGACTTTAGCCTAAACCCAACTTAAAAGTGCTACGGAGTGACAGGCCGTATCAACTGTAACTAGTACTACTCAATAATGTACTCGTTGTCCAATGTTAGTCCTACATGGAGAATAACGGCATAAAAATTTAGTTTATATACAAAAAGCCCTTATATTTTACCATTTAATAGATATCTCAATTAGCTGTACGAAGTTTTATCATACTCTTAATCACGCTCATTCTATAGATTATTGAATTTCACGCCACTTAATCTAATATTCCTTTTTTGAACCTTGACAAGCTCTTTTTTGTTATTATATATAAAGTAGGCTGTTCAAACAGGCTACGGAATGGTATACAATAACCGTATTATAACAGTTCGGATTTTGTCAGCTAAATTTCTACCAACACAAATGTTTTAACATATTGTCCCAATTAGCTATGGAGAGTACCGCCCTCTTGTAAATGCGTTAAATAACACTCTAGATGATCCGTGGTGCAGTGAAGAACAACAGACAACGTCGCTTTTTTACCTAAAGCTTTGAAACTGTCCATACCGTACACATATAAAGTTAAAAGAAGATTGTAAAATTAACGAGATTGCAATTTCAGAAAAAAATTAAAAAGGACCTCAAACAACTGGAAAACAATTAATTTTTAAAATAACATGCTGTGATACATCTGACCTCATCCTTGAATGCGCCGTCACAATTAATGACGACGATGCGGTGGGATTCTTTGTGCTATTTTTGGTTGCGTTCGAAAAAACTTGAAGTAGAAGGTGTGCTGCCACAATTTCAAGATTCCAATAATTAAAAATAATTCGAAAATGACTATGTTTAGCGGGAAAAGTTAAAACATGTTTTGATTTAAAATTGCGTTCTATGGAATAACTGAGTTATATATATATACCAGTAATATTCTGGAGAAAGATGAGGGGAATGTTTCGCTGCGAGCAAAGTTCAATAAAGTGAGCTCCTTTCACCGCGCTCTCCGAGAAGAGGACTCCGTTATTAGCCAAAATTCCCACCTGAAAAATAAGTCTGATTTAGGCTAAGGTACACGCCAATTTGGTTTGCTAAGGTAATCACAGGCAAGGATATCCATACTGAACGATGCTTCAGCCAGTCTTCTAACTTGAACAGCTGACATGTGCTCCGAGCTAGGTTTTAAAATGGATTCAGCACGGTATAGTGCGCTGGCACTAACCGTCTTGCCGTAAAGTTTCCCAAATCCAGTGACAAGTGTTTCCCCATAAAGCTGTTTAAATTCGTGGAATTCCGAGCCATCTACAATACGGGCAATCACCTCACGAACTTCATAAGTCTTCATCAAATTTGACCCTGTTGATTGGTTAAACAACAAAAGACAAAAAACACACAACGTTTTTTTTCGGGAAAATGCACACATTGGATGAACATCGCCGACCTTAAATAAGTGGTAGCTGTCTGGTAATTTAGTATCTGTATGGTTTCATAATTAGCTTACTATTTAATTATCTTGTATACCATGTATGTTGTTATTAATTAGCATAGCTGCAGCGTCTATTGGAATTAAACATCACTTACCGACGATTCCGTAAAGATCTTGCGCGTCAAAGAGAGGCTCAGGGACACGACCGCTGAAGTCGAGAGAATCTTTGGGAGCCGTGTCTAGATTGTGTACCAGGTCACGCGTGATATGCAGGGCGTGTGTGTCGTCCAAAGCGTAATGATCTGTGACTCCACTCTGACTGGTGTCAAAAACACCGATTTAAACATCAAAATGTTATACACGTTAGGAGTGAGCGTATATACACAAAACAGGAAATGAGATCCGTGTTCACCATCCGAAAAATGTTTTAACAAACATCCTCTTGACTAATTACATAATTAATTACATACACGAATGGAAAAAATGTTATAATTTGTATAAAAAATCCACCATATGTGGTACATACGTCAGTAGGAAAGGTCATTCTAACAAAATAAGATAGAGCGTATGTAGGACGATACAAACCGATGGCTGGTCTCTTGCTATAGTCATGCAAATCTTGACAATCACCTGCAATGCAAATGGGCTCCGCCAAGATCTTCGGCTGATATTTCTTGGCCAGTTGCTGCCTTTACAAGAGGGGGACCGCCCAAAAATATGGTTGCTTGTTTTTCTACGATGACGGCTTCATCGCTCATAGCCGGAACGTACGCACCTCCAGCTGTGCACGAGCCCATTACAACGGCCAACTGCGCGATACCTTCTGCCGACATATTCGCCTATTCGCAATTTCAACAAAACCTTGTATTAGTAAGCACAAAGAACTCCCATTATATAAGTGATTGGACAGTAAATTTGTCTAACATTGTTGTTCTGAGACGCGCCCTGAAACACTTCAGTAACCAAACGAGCAGGGATGCCAGCTCGTTCAAACTCTACAGGTACAGGGCGGCTTAAACGGCGCTACGTGAGCCCCGATATGATGGTGTCTGCTTGTAAGGTACGGTATTTAATATTGAGATCCATATCATTAATTCATCATTAATTCCATACAGCCTGGTCCGATTCAATGAGACGATATGGATATCTCCTTCAAGGGAGTATAAAACGTGACGAATAAACACAATTATCGATTCATATGCATCAATAACTTCATACAGTCTAGCCCGATTCAACGAAACGATATGGATATCTCCCTCAAGGCATAATAAAATGTGACGAATAAACACAATTATCCATGGTCGATGTATGTGATACAAACCGGATTCAGATCAGCGTTGTATCATGGAATAAGTTGCACCAGTCTTACCTGATTGTAAAATATCTTTCCGAAGTGATTTGCATCAGGAAATACTTCGGCTTGCTTGGGCAGAAATGCTCCTCCGGAGTCGACAAGATATATGCAGGGAAGACATGACTCCCGGGCTATCTGCATCGCTCGTAATTGTTTCTTAACTGTTTCGGGATAATACGTCCCTCCTAGATCATACAGCATGTTGAAGATATAATTCTGTTACTTAATAGCAATTAGTAAGGGACATTGCAATTGCGTGTTGCATCGTGATGTAATGACAATTCAACTTAGTTTTACAATTCTCATACGATTGTACTATAGTTTATCCACTCAAAACACAGCTAGGCGGTGTGAACATATACAGCATACCACAGTCCTTCACGTTCGTACAACCGTAAGCTATGTTTTTATAGGGTAGCTTTTAGCTATGTTTTGAGCGTAGCTTATTGACGATAGCTTTTGCGCATTGTTAGTCAAGGCATCAGCCTTAGGCTGGGTCAACAGCCGCGGTTACATCGCTCCAAATACGAAACTTTCATTCCGTCGTTTAGATGCCATCATCTCTGGTCAATGACGACCCCAATGGTGTCGTTTGGGCAGCGGCTAAGTCACAATTAACGGGACTCATCTTTCTAGTGTGTCATCTTTCTAGCCTCACAATAGAGCTCAAGGGTCTTATACCACACAGAAACTTTATTTCATAATACGTTTCTGACTGTTGTCCTTTACCTTTGACGGTTGCGTCATTGGCGATAATCATCACCTGTCGTCCGGACACTCGCCCAATTCCGGCGACCAAACCCGCACTTGCGATTTGATCTTCTCCGTACATACCCCATGCCGCCAACTGCGACAGTTCCAGGAATGGTGAACCTGCCATCAATATAAAGACAATACGGGGACGACAATTAACAATAACTCAAGTTATTTCGGCTCGTATGCAGTTAAAGCGAAAGTACTTGATTTTGTCGCTGTCAGTAGTGCTAATACCCATTTACAGCACATGTGGTGGACGATGGTCCGTTGGCCACGAATACCACATATATAAATCTGTTTATTCATTTAGGCTGACTTCTTCGCAGGATAAATGATCAAGTCGAGTTTACAACACCGTGTTCGATGCAAACCTGCCACTCACCAGTATCAATAAGTGTGTTGATCCTCTGCCTAACTAAAAGCTTCCCTTTCGATTGATGTCGCTCCCGGGCCTTGGCACCGCCGCCTTCGCAGACTAGCTTCACGTTATTGCGCAGTTCGTTCACGAGTTTTTGCATAGCACTCTGAAAAGTCGGCTATTTAGAAATTGGAAATTCAAATATCTGGCCACCGTTCTCCTTTAATCGAACAGAAGCCGCCATAAGGAAGAATAAAACCATATGCGTTGTGATAATGTAAGATATATGCGCAGGTAGTTTCGGCGTTGTAGAAAACATAATTGGAAAAAGTAAAGAATGAAGAAGTATATGGGTGATACAGTACAGGAACCGGCACGGAAGATAAAGCTCCAATGTATATATTTTATTAAAACTATTGCTGCTCTGCTGTGACCGCATTTCCTGCAAATTACTCGGGCGCATTATGTAAGTTCCATAAACTGTATAAGGAGACCTATAATAAGGACAAAATCTATAGCTGCATCTAATTATAATTTGTGTTTATATATTTTTTAAGCTATAATATATCTGGCTATCGATCAATGCTCGTTTATGACTCGTCCTGATGCACTTTGGTGTTATCTGATATCTTGTGGGCTTTCACAGTTCTTGTGGGTTTTGAGCCCTATATTGGTGCAGTAAAAGCAATTATACCAATATAACTAGGCAAGTGACAGACTTGACTATGCTCACCTGATTCTTTTCGAATTCGACGTCCGCGCGGTCTGGTTTCGAACCTACGACCCTCCATTGATGTCTCGCGTCGCCCAGTCCCCGCGTCATCGGTCGTAGCCGAAGCATCCCGACGCGAAACGCCAACATCCTGCATGAAAGCACTGTATTACTTCTCATCAGACTTAATCGGAGTGTAAATATCCACTTATCGAATGAAGACAGTTTCGTGTAACAGCAAATAGAGGTGAGCGACGCCCGAGTCGAGCCAAAGTTTGTATTGCGCATGCGCTGTCCGTGTACAGATAATCATCTGTGACACTCTGCGGTATAGACACTACTGTTAAATTTGATTATTAATGTCGTAGTCATCCTATAGAGGGTAGCAGAGTGAACAATGGAGCCACTCTTGATTTTTTCATCTGCTTTGTAATATACTGGCCAGGTGATTAATCATTTGTCAGATGAGCCGCCCGCTATGACCAGGCCGATTAAAAAGATCATCACCCGCATCCAACAGAATAAAAATATCGTGTGTTGGTCAATATATTAGACGACAATCAGCCGGTGGGCTCACGCATATATCGAGGGCAGAGCGTGGTTTTTTTTGTATCTGGAGCCCATTTTGTTAAGAAGAACATTGAGAAGCATTGCAGTGTAAATATGTGGCAAGATTCTCTCATAATAGTAGTTATATCGCTTTTCACAGCGTTCGTCGGAGAAGGTTTGTGCAGGAACCCTTTCGGCTGTCTACCGTTTCGTTTACGATATTAGCATTTCAGTATCCAAAAGTTGTCATAATATTTTGAAAACTAGATAACTATTCCTGATCTACTGGATGACAGTCTATGAATTTTCACTATAGCGTATAACATTGGTGAGGTATAAACATCTTATCAATGTTATACGCTATAGTGGAAATTCAAAGGTTGTCATAATATTTTAAGAACCAAACAAGCATTCATGATCTACTGGATGACAGTCTATGAATTTCCACTATAGCGTATAACATTGGTGAGGTATAAACATCTCACCAATATTTAGCATCATTGAGTTACATCGTAGTTTCGGTTTGTGTAACCTATTCCTGCTTCTGGATATAAAAAGATAAATGAAAATAAATAAAAAAGAAAAAAGGATGTTTACATAAACTTTCACTTTTACTCATAATGTAATTACTTTTGTCAATCACGTTACAAAAAAGCCTCTTTGTTTTGTGCAATCATATTCTTTTCCCAAGTCGCTTTCCCCGCAAAGATTTTTTTCACATACGTGAGTAATAAATAATAAGTAGTAAGTAATAATAAATAATCGATGGCCTGCCTAAATTCACTGATCTTTGGGTTTTTCGGGTTTCACATGACTTTCATTTTTTACGCTTGATGGCTGCAGGTTTGACATGGCTAATGGTCTACCGAACCGAGAAATATCAGCGTCTTAAGGCCGAGGTCGAAAAACAGAGCAAAAAGAGTGAGTATGCCTGATTGTTCACTTTTTTTATTACCGCGTACATTGTATATCGGCGAATATATGGTGGACAATATCCAGATTTACACACATACAGTGTTGCTAATCATTGCGTTTTCCTGTTTCTAAATGTGTGTTGGGCGTGATTTTTCTAACGCGGATCGTGGACAGTCGAAAAGAAGAAAGAAACCGGCGCAGGAGTTTCTGACTCGGACAAAGCTCAGAAGAAGCGACTTGAACGGGAAGAGGAGCGTCTGCGTGTGAACAATCGAGACCTCAGCCTCGTTAAGATGAAGTCAATGTTTGCTATTGGTATCGCCTTTACAGCGCTTCTGTCATGCTTCAACTCGATGTGAGTAATTCGGATAGTTACGAACAAGGCATCTACGTATTTGTATACTTTACGTTATGATAAGTTGCAAAGAATGGAGGTTATAGCCGTTTTTGTTCGCCGAAGGAAGTATCCTTCTTTCGGCAAACACCTTTGAAATAATTCTTTGTATTTGTCGTTTGTATTCGACTGGTGGGAAAAACGCAAAATTTAGCCCTAACAAGGGATTATTAGGATGTAAGACAATCTTTTTTTTTCTATTATGAGAAAGGCAAAATATAGCACAGATAACACTCATTGTTGTCATTATTTTCTGATCTGATGCTTGATGGTGATTCGTCGCTTTTTGCAGTTTCGACGGGCGAGTCGTAGCGAAGCTTCCGTTTATTCCCTTGTCGTGGTTCCAGGGGCTGAGCCATAGAAATTTGGCGGGAGACGACTTTACTGACTGCTCTTTCATCTTTCTGTACGTCCTCTGCACGATGTCGATTCGACAGGTAGGTTCTTTTCATTCTGTGAACAACGAGCTACACTCACACACACGCGCACACATGCACAATTTTTTAAATTATTGGATTCACTGTCCTATTTAATGCGCCTGTCAAACATTAGAAAATTTTTCTTTACCGCTAACGAGTACACGCAGTGATGGACTCACGAGCCATAGAAACTTATCCCTGCATATAAAAGGTATAATATTTTTAATTGCTTTGATCCGGACGATTATTTCTTTCATCGCGATCCTAGGAAAAACGAATCAAAACCTAGCCTCAGTGAAACTACGTTCCTCACACTACACTCTACTGTTCGAGTAGCATGTTAAAAATTAACTGAAGATCTTTGAAATTAGAGGCAACTTTTTCGGATCAGTTTTGGTCGCTAAAACATTCTCGTGCGATGTTCGTTTTGTTCTATTTGAATTTGGGTTTAGCGCATAAAATGTAGATTTAATCTGAGGCGGTCCAAAAGCTTACGCTAAGAATCAGTGGGCGAACCACGGCATGTTAGGTCAATGTAATTGACATAACATAAATGACATTGACGTGTGTTGCATTTTATAACCCTTACAGAATGTTCAGAAGGTACTTGGCTTCGCTCCATCGCGAGCAGTGTCAAAACAAAGTGGGACTATGTTTGCCCCGCCCCCTCACATGCGATAGTCTACAGGAGCCAACCAATGGAGGTATTTGTTGCCGCGATAGACGATTCAATGTGTCAACTGCGGGAGGGCTACACATGTAAGAGAAAAAAATGGGTTAGGGCATAAAACATGTGAAGTACGTAAAAGTAAATTGCAAAAGCAGCAAAGGTCCTTCGACTTGTATTTTTGTTAATACCTTGGCGTATTGGATTGAAGGACATCAGTCGTATGTGCGGCCGAAACAAAAACTGCTAGGATATAAGCAAATTGTTAGTGCTGCTTTGAAGTTGAATTCTCCGTGGCACTGAAGTCTTCTACAGAGTATAGTATTAGTGGTGGTTGACTGTAGAATAATCGAATACAACTGGATTATCACCATTGTTCTTGCCGAGCTAGGTTCATTTCATCGTTCTGCATCTGAGTAGAAAATATGTGTGCGTGTGTTGAGGGCAGTGAAATGTGCGACGTTTCATAGTAAAGCACCGAAGGTAACAGTGGACATAATAATGAAGATAACTCTACGCAGTGCTATGGAAAGCTGACTGCACATAGGATAATAAAGTACGTAATAAATGAAGTAAACGAGTATTAATTTATTGTACTTTTAACGTATGACTCTTTATTTCAATCGCGTCTAGATTTCGTATTTACATTCTAATTATTATGAATAATACGGCTTAATACTCAGAACTAAAAATTTATTTTTGAACA
>MNPL01003754.1:0-14965 GCA_002081605.1 Tropilaelaps mercedesae | reverse complement strand
GGATAATTTATTTCTCTTGGTCATTCGGATAAAACTTCGTAAACAACTACATGTGCTATATTCGTTTTATTTGGAGAAAACCTCAGAGTTTTTTATATTTGTGTTTTTTATAATCTTTGATATTATTAGAGATTGGTATCATTTGTACGGCATGACATTCCTAGAGTCAAGTCAATTCGATGGAGAATCTAAGCATCCCTTAAGGATTTAAAGTCAAACCAAAGCCTTCCTCGTTTAAAATGAGTCTAAATTCGTCAATAGCCTAGTCATGGCACAGGTTAAAATCCGTTGATGTAGAAAGCTAATATTCATTACACAAAGCAAGTTCACGTTCGTCTATGAGCCTCCGTGATATTTGCACACGTCTCATACAATAGAAAGTATGTCCTGTTTAGGTTTACACCTCGCGACTGGTTTAAAGCAATATATGTGACGTAACATTTTCCGGAAACTGACATGCAGAGGCACGGAATTCCCATTACATCGCCGAACAATCATCAAGATGGTATTCATAACCTTGGCTTCAATTTATGTAAGACAGTGATCAACTCCTGATTTCACTGTATTTGTTACAAGCGAGATCATAATGAAGCAATTCAAATGATATTTCACTCCGTAAAGGTAAAATACAATATCAATTCAAATGCACAACAAAAGGTAAAATAGCCTAAACGGAGCGCCTGTTTTACCTTCGAAAACATTTAGCCATTTAAAAACGCTTCTATTTCAATGAAAAGGTTACAGAAGCGAAAGTATACTTGCTTATACGAATATGTAAAAAAGGGCCTGCTCTGTCATATTATCCCCATATCTACCATTTTGAATGTTCAAGTATAGACTCGTTTAGTTCTCACTTATATATTACTTACATCGATATAAAAATGTGCTACTCAATTACATCAGCTGGAATCGAAGTCAAGAGGCCTGTGGATGCACCTTCCAGTATATCATGGCTCAAAAAATTCCTGTTCCGTTATCTGAACAGAATTTCACAATCGGTAATATATAGCAAACATCAATGGAGCACATAGAGCGTACGGAATCTAGCATGCCGTGCACTCCCTTCTTAATTGAGAACACCCTCATCTACCGCTCGCCCTCTAGCGGCGAATCGCCCGCCGGCAGAGCTTACGAATAAAAACATTCATTCAGTCATTCAGAAAGCGCCGGCAGAAATAGAGAATTAAGAAGAAGTAGTGGAGTTGTGAACAAATTTTGGGATATTTAAGAAACCAGCCTAGGATTGTAGACTATTTCGGTTACTCTGGATACCGAAGTAAGTACATTTTAGAGTATATGGCCTCAGGACGGCATTATTGCAACCACCCGAAGAGCGTACCAAACGTCTCAAACGGCGGGAATCAGCCTACCGCCTCAGCTACAGCCTAGATGCTTATTACTTTCATTCATTGAGATTGTTTTTCTTGGACAATTATCCTTTCCGTAAAGCTTTTTAAGGTTATTGAAGATTCAATGATTATTAATGGAAGTGATTGTTAAAACCACGCAATAATTGTTCTAGGGGTCCAGATGGCTTCGTAGCTAAGCATACAGAAATCGAATTATAATTCAATCCTTTATGAGATAGAAATTTTGTGTTGGATTTGTGAGAACTTTTGGTAACAGTCCAGTAATTCTTTGATCGAATATATTTAGGTCTGCCTGCGATTATTTTGGAGTATCTTTCAAAAGAATGTGACTCCATTTGTGTGACATGAGTATCGCAATAATACTGATGTGTGTTGTAAATAAACCCAGAATAAAATGTAAGAGCGAATTTATAGGTGGATGACAGAGGTACAGCTGTCCAGTGTGTGTGTGTGGCGATTGTCATAGAAGACGCACATTCTATTCGAACGAACTGTTCTAATATTTACTATTTGTATCGGTGTTTAATGTTGTCGTTAGCGTTATACACGAAGCTTCTATGAAATTCATGAGTTCTAATACATACGACGGCTGAGCTATTTGTATATTTAACAAGCAAGATATTTGCCTACATACATAGACTTTTTGAGTGAGCCGCACAAATCAAAAGTAAATACACGTTTTCTTAAGGGATGTATTAATCAGTGCGGTAATATCAACGGTTTTAAATATTGTTTGATGAGTAAACTTAAGCGGGACAAAAAATCACTAGTTGAACAAATTAGAATCGTACTTGAGATTTTTCTACTGGAGGCATTGGAGGTTATTCTTTATATCAATAGAAGGGAGAGCGTTTAACGTTGTAAGTTGCAATAATTACGTGTCAAAATTTCGTTACAAAAATACAATATAGATGCTAAAAGATTAAACTACTATGGTGACGTATGGCTATGATTCATAATATTACAGTGCAAAAAATGAGCTATAGATGGACAATTAAACTGCAGTATTGCCAAAGCACTTTTAAAGGCATTTGTAAAGACCTGTCGGAGACTATCGGGAGCGGTTGACTAATTGAATGCTTTTCGACTTGACAAGATAACTCCTATAATTTATCATAGAGAAACTTGTTTCTCCTAACTTAAACGAGTGAAGTGCCTTTCCTTTAAACTAAATACCTGTCAAACGTTAACATAAAGATTTTAAAATGTTTATCAAGTCTCTAAAATACATGGGTGAATGTAACTATGTACTGTTCCAGTTCACCGGTTTGTCTAATGTGGCTGTTAATGTTTACACATATGACAGACCACGTTTTCATTTCGTTATCGATTTCCATAAAAGCCTATACTCATAGGGTGAACAAATTGCACTCTTTAGGATTCTATTTTGACTGCGATTTTTCTAATACCTGATCCTGCATTAGTGTTGTTGCGTTGTAAATATTTTGAATTAACGAAATATTTACATCCCTTGCCGGATCTTTGCCGATTTTCTAGATGGCTGAGACCCCACCAGAGCAGCTGCCACCTCTACAATATGCAGCGCTCCAGTCCCGTCTGCCGTTCGAGAAACTAACTGACCAGGAAAGCGTCCTGTTTGCAGATGTCCTCCGGTTGGCTGCCAATACGGCTCAGACCACTAAGCTGCTCCTCTATTTACGTAATCGTATATTGCAGCTATGGCTGGAAAACCCCAAACACCAACTACTAATTGACAACGCCATCAAACAGCTGGAAACTCCGTATTCGCCACAAACAGACCGCCCCTTGGCGCAGAAAATGTTTGCTCACCTTGAGAGGCAAAGTTACATCAACTTTGGTGTGTTTGAGCGAATCAAGGTGCGTACATGCAAACATGTTTGGACCAGCTTGAGCTACTGTCATTCTAATAGAAACAATACTTTTCGCTAAATTTAGTACAATTTAGTAAAAAAAGTGATTAATAACAAAAGACGCCCTTTTGTTGCTTGTAAGTCAAACATGCTTACATAAAATTCGGTTTTATTTTATATAAGTATATCATTCTGAACGTTTTTGGCTCGAAATCTGCTGTCATATCTACTATGAAACCTGTGATATCCAAATTCATAGTTATCTATTTCCTGGAACGTTTTTATTCAACGATTGATCAATTCGAACACGTGTTTATTTCTGTACCTTTAACTGAAGGTTCTCACTCCGTCTGTGAAAAAAAAAATTTTGGTGATTGGCGCCGGTATAGCAGGGATTACGGCAGCTCAACAGTTGACTTACTTTGGCTTTGAGGTAACCGTCCTTGAGGCTCGAGATCGGGTGAGTGGTAAATTTACGTAGCACAACTATACGTATGCGAGTTTTAGGAAGTTCTTTACCGTCTTGCATCGGAACTCTTTGTTGCTTCTAATAACGTTAAATGTTTTAATTATAGGTCGGCGGCCGTATTGCAACGTATAAACGCAACAATTACATTGGGGAGTTAGGAGCGATGGTAGTCACTGGTCTTCTCGGTAACCCCATTGCTGTACTGGCTAAACAAATTCCTAATATGGATCTGCAGGATATGAAAGCACTTTGTCAGTTGTTTGACCCCACCGGTAACAAGCTGTCTTCTGAGAAGGACGTTAGGGTAACTAACTTTTCTTGCCGTTCATGGATAAACCCATATATATGGTGTACAACTAACTAGAACATTATGTACACTATACCATACTATAATAATAGTAATACTTTGGAAAATTCTACTAACTCCTTCACCGTACTTGATGAGTAATCCGAAAAACCTTCGTATTGATTAGAGCCACAAATTTAGTTTGTACTATTTCATTAAAATATAATTCGTTTGATGTACAACTGGTTGTAATTGTCACTGAGGAACTATATTGAATATCTCTGTAAGATTCCTTATATCTCTCTGTTTGACACACGATTTGGCAGAAATTGCTAAGAAACCCAAATATTTTATTTTTAGGTTCATTTAAATAATTGAAATAAGCTGAAAATTGTACTACCCACTAAAACAGGCACGCTTCGGGGCGCTTGCACGAAGATTCTTAAAACAGAAGTATAATAAAACCAAAACGACAACTCTAAGAATAAAACTAACAACAACTACAATTATAAATGTCATCACTCTTTTAAAGAGGTCTTATAGCTCAGACACTTGTGTATAGTTTTTCGATTCATTGTTATAATCGATAATTTTTTGTTTCACACCCAGGTATATCAAGAATTCCTACGGCTACTGGAGGCTTCGAGCTATTTGTCTAAGGAACTTGATTTTAATTACGTGAACAATCAACCTGTTGCTCTTGGACAGGCGTTAGAGTGGCTTATAAAACTTCAGGAGAAGCGTGTCAAAGAGAAACAGGCATGTCCTACGTTTGTTTTATAATGCGCATGGCCTATTTGTTTATCTAACCTCAACAATGCTTACGTTCATCAATGGAGCGACATAAACATTCAATAAAAAAGTGGTTTGTGTCAGCTCTGGATCCCTGACTATTATGCGATAGAACGGTAGATACGGCAATTCCATAAATATGTGTGTACTATTTCTGATCATTGAGCTTTCGGAGATTGTGACTCTCCCTGTGGGGCGAACTGCGCTTGAACCATTCGAATCTATAGTGAAGCTTTTAGAGATGATTTCTGTTATTTTGGACCGTTTGCAGGTCGAACACTGGAAGAGCATGATTGAACTACAGGAAAGAATGAAGGCTAATCAGAAGGCAATGCGCAACCTGAAGGAACATATGGCGCGAATGTTCGCTGCTCAAAAGGACCTTGGAGAGGCAAAAAGTCAGCGGACGATAAACGAAGAATTCATTTTCAGGTATCATCTAAACAGAAGACACATTAGTATCTTTTTCAGTAGGAAAGGAGCAATCTTGATTTGCCATTCTTTTATCTCCACACTTTATAAGACACACGATTTATTTTACGCATGCTGAGTCGTAAATGTAGGTCAACTAAATTTACTTATAGTGCAACATTCCAAAATCGCCTTGCTTAATGGCCATTTATTTTTCTTACTCGTTTCTTTTCTCATGGTGAATCTACAAAGGTCAAATAAACAACCCGTTTTCCTGCTCATTTTAACTGATAATTGATTCAAGGGAATTCAGGTGATATAAAGTTTGTCACAATTCCTGTCCTGAGCCTGTTCAAATTTTTTCGAAGGGCATTTCAGGCGCGTTGTAGGCTTGCAGTCAATCGACAGGCGATTTTAGCGCTTTTAAACTAAAAATCATAACGGTTGTGTTTGCTGTTCTAGAAGTAAGATTTACGATCTGAAACAATGTGTCAAAGAGTGGGAGAATCTTAACGAACAACGAGTCCAGATGGAAGCTAAACTTGAGGAGTTGGAAAAGAAGCCTCCAAGCGATGTTTATCTCAGTCCTCAGGATCGGCAGGCGAGTATTATGCAGTGTTCGGTTTCGCTTAAAAATCATATTTATATTAGTCATCATGGTCAAGGTTTTAAACGATTTCCTTTTTTCCATGGAGACAAATATTGTTGTTTTCAAACTGTATCCCCACACCTATTTTTCAGGTGTTGGACTGGCACTTCGCAAATCTGGAAAGCGCTAATTCGGCAACTCTGGACGATTTGTCGCTACGTAACTGGGATCAGGACGAAGAATTCAAAGGGGATCACAAAATTATTCGGTCTGTAATTAGTGCCAGCAAGTTTAACATATTAATGGCTAACGTGTGCCCAAGCAAATCGGGTGCAATCTTTTCCATAATCTGACTTTAAGCATTCATAAATTGAAATAAACGTAAACAGGTGGAACGTCGCGCTTAAACTTCGTAGAAAATGCAAAGTAATACAGTGGATATAATAACAAAAATGGAGTATGTGCAAAGTAACAATAATAGAAAAATCGTTTTCAAAATATGATTTCTATGGTTTTCTTAAAAAAAGTTGGTTTGCAAAGGTAGTTCCTTGGTAGGTTATTTTTTCAGTTAGAGACGTGTAGGTTTAACCTTTCAATCAGAGCGCCCATCAGACGTAATATTTAAATAACATTACTTTGTCCTGCCACAGAAATGGCTACACCGTCATACCTCTATCGATGTCCCGAGGATTGGATATTCGCTTGAGTACGGCAGTAAAGCACGTCCGCTATGACAAGGACGGGGTTGAGGTGTGTGCGCTAACCACTGCACGCGAAGTTTTTTTTTCAATTATTTACTGGCAATTCAATTATTTTCTGGCTATTATTTAATGGCAAACAGATCCTCACTCTCTGTATATGGATAATCGATGTATAGTTTAAGCTTTTTTATCGGTTATTACATTCTTGCACTTCGTTTATACATATTCGTTATAGATCCTGGCGCAATCGACAAAGCCAACTGGGGCAGGGACGTCTGCCCCTCTAGAAACCTTCACAGCGGACGCGGTTCTGTGTACGCTGCCATTGGGAGTTCTTAAGCAAGCCGATCCTGCTCAAGGGAATATCGTTCGTTTTGTCCCTCAGCTTCCAGACTGGAAAACGGCTGCTATCGCCAAGATGGGCTATGGTAACCTAAATAAAGTTTTGCTAGCCTTCGATAAGATATTCTGGGAGCCGAACCTCCCTGTTTTTGGTCACATTGGCTCGACCACAGCGTCACGTGGTGAGCTGTTTACATTCTTCACATTGTCCCCTAAAGTTCCCGTCTTACTTGCCATAGTTTCCGGCGAGGCTGCAAACGTCATGGAAGCGGTGAGTTCATACCTCTGAAGCCTGCGTCAGCAGGCTAATTGATTTCGTAAAAGCATATCAAACGAACCACTCATTTAAATGGTCTTCGACGTGTTTACCGTTCATATATGAAACGTTAGTGCGCTAGATGTTATTCACGTCTCCATTCATGAAGCACTTCTAAGTGTATATTCCGGTTGCAGGTAAATGATGATGTAATTGTCGGTCGGTGTGTGGCAGTTCTTAAGGGTATGTACGGATTGGGAAATGTTCCACAGCCTAAGGACAGCGTTGTCACAAGGTGAGTGCCGGTTTATAGGCTTGCAGCCGCGTTGTAAGCGTGAATTTATTGCAAATTAACACACTTCGTGACATGTCTATTTTTCAAACCGCAAATCATGTAGACCAAAGATAACGTATGATCCAATTTGTAGTTGTTATGGATTTGAATTTACTGTTATCTTGTAAAATGTATTCCTTAGGTGGCGGAAAGACCCGTATGCACGAGGATCATTTTCGTATGTAGCCAAAGGCGCCTCTGGACAAGATTTCGACCAGCTGGCGGAACCAGTCTGCGCACTACCCGTCGACTTGAAGGAGTCATCTTCGTCTACCGATGGTAAGTTTACCTTAACCTAAGCCGATATAAATATATGAGTACCCATTTTCTTTATATTTAGTTAGCGGTTCTTCTACGAATTTTCTTTTGTATCTTCATTACACATTGACCTACATACTTGCCCTATTAGCCATTATATGTCAAAGGGTATTGTCCTTCAAGATCACGCAATATCATCGATTTGCTTTATCCAAATGGGTCTATAAATGTGTTTTTGTTGTGGTTGTTGCTTGTCAATAATTTTATTAGCAGGCAGTGCACAACTCGCTAGGGTGTATTTCGCCGGAGAACACACTTCGCGTAAGTACTTCAGTACCGTGCATGGCGCTTTACTCAGCGGACTACGGGAGGCGGCGCGTATCTCCGACCACTTTCTTGGGCCAATCGTTTAAGGCAGGGCGTCTTCCAATCGACCGTAGTTGCATTGCTGCTAGGTCCGAAGACAGTGTTGCTTATTTGGTATCACCGTTATATTGAATGCACTTGCTCCCCGGTGTCTTTATGAATTTCTGAATAACGCTGTTCCTGTCTTCATGCAGTAGTTTTTGACACACTCAGTGCCCCTGGGGTGCCTTCTTACTTCGTTGATCTAGCTTCTGTTTATTTATGCAGATCATTGTTATTATAGTGTTCTATAGAACGCGATATTTCACGAATCGCTTTGGCCCAGGTGGTTTTTTCTATTTTTGGAGGAGGGAATCAGTGTCGAGATCATCGCTGATACCTGCGTAGTGATGCCGTGTCGGCGTGTCACTTTACACAACCTAGTACGGCGCTCAAGTACCATTGAAACCCGTCGTCATTCATGAGGAAGTCAGAGAGCAATAATGAGTCAGGAAAGCGGCCAGGTTTGTGTGAAGGACCCGTTTAGTGGCTTGTATTTACCGCACTGAGTTACGCGATTCGTGTTTAACGCAACCCAAAAGCTGTATCTGAACTACAGGGAAGTTGTAAAATTCTAGCTAATTTTAAGGATAAACTTGGGCGAGAGAGCAAAATCTGAAATCTACCAGTATATTTTTGTGCTCAACAGCAGATCAGTAAA
This sequence comes from Tropilaelaps mercedesae, assembly GCA_002081605.1. NCBI lineage: Eukaryota > Metazoa > Arthropoda > Arachnida > Mesostigmata > Laelapidae > Tropilaelaps > Tropilaelaps mercedesae. Next base: position 6,259 of record MNPL01003754.1, on the reverse strand, counting down.
GACCTGCCTCGTAAACCTAATAGCGTTGTCCAATTTGTTTTTGCATATTTTGTGTTTGAGATTGAGCGTATTTAGGTTAGTTTAGATAGATGAATAGGATATATTTACTACATCAAGTAATTCGAACAAAAGCGCACATATTTCGCATCGAGCATGCACTTTGCACACACTGGGTGAAGCTATCCGACCTTGCAGTTTTTGCCACATTGGAACGTCCATATCCGCGATGGTTCGTGATCCGTTGAAACGAGACCGAAGCACACTTTTAGCATGCTATAGAACTGGGTTCTTTCTGACTGTCATTTTATATTTATTGAAAATGCGATTTTTTTGTTTTAATTCTTATTCATCAATGATGAGTAGGTCAATTGACGCATACAGGGAATTGATGTACTGTAAATTGGGTCTATCTACCGCCCATCTTATAGAATTGGGTGATTACAAAAGTTCATAGTAGTCATAGCATCTACCGCATATGCAAGATGAAATTTATAGATACACAAATAAGCGTGGCGTTGAGTGATAGTTTCCTAATAAGAGAAATATGTAAAAGCTCGTACCATATAGCAGAGAAGCAAATGTAACAATATTGTATGTAAAATGTAAATGCATTCAGTCGATATGACCCCATCCACTTGACGTGACGGCTACAGGATGGTGTTATCTACTAATATCATTAATTAAATAAATATGAATATAATATGGCTCAACGGTCTTGTAACTTTGCAAACATGTACCTACAACATGTACTAACAAATATATTTACGAATTACAAGAATTATAAAAATAAAAATACAATCATAGTAAGGTTGAGGGTACCCTACGTGCTAATGAAGTACGAGGAGTAGCTGAACAGACGTATTAAAATTGTAATGCTATATTTAATTCACTAATGTAACAGATAGTACTATTGCCTTGATAACTCCGCAGCAGCAACTTTGTACCTCTTCATTATCATCTGAACTCTAGTGACCAGCTAACTTTCCTGTTTGAGCTATCGTCAAAGACCTCACAATTAGCTTAGGCGTATTTGTACGCCTAAGCTAATTGTGACCACTCTATACAGTTGTAACTGTAATACTGATTAAAATACGGACCGCAAATATTATCTTCCTAACCAATTTTCACGCTACTTGCTGCAACTATGTGGTGAGCGAGCCGTAGAGGGGCCATCTTTAATAAACAGTGCTCAAGTATATGGAAATAAACCATTACAGAAAACAATGTATGTCCCCTAAGAAGAAAAACTGTCCATCATAGCCATGTGTTTACGCACAGCTGGAGCGTGCCGTACCAACAAAATGTTGGAAAAATGGCTTGCTGCGGAAAATTTTGGTGCCCTAATAGTACTGGCGAGGGACTAAAGGGACCGCGTTTCTAAAAATAATCGAGGGGTTTGCATTATTGACCGTCATTGGGGGCTATGGGGTTCAATGGTGATACATATATTTGTCACCAATCTCATAAAGGATGAATCAATGTTATGAAGAATCTTTTTGGTGTAGGGATGCTGTCTTTTCGGGATGCTGGCATATTATGTCCTGTCGGTATGAAAGTCATACTGAATGTTCATACACGTACTTCGACAAAGAGCAGCGTTAGCAGATGGCTAGAGTGAGCTCCAAGTGGCCCTCAGCGCTATTTTTTGTTCCCGGAGAACTGAGTAGTTCAGAAGTACCACGGATCTCGCACACCAACGCTCAAATTTTGCGGGACCTCATATGTCGTTCTACTCCCAGGTGAGAGGAAGGCTTACTCCTCGGAACAATCCATCTCACGGGTCTACGCAATATTTCCATGAGTATTGCTTGAACCAAAGTCGTTAAAATGCTTTAAGCTACTTCCACGGGTATTAAAAATTGCAATATAGAAAGAAACAGTCAGAAACAACGCCGTGTCTTTAGATTTGGCTCGAACAGACGCTTTTGCCAAATTGTACTTCTGGCGTCGACGGCCGAACAAGTCGGACAATTGAACGGCACAAGTCGTAGTGTCCCGGAGAAACGCAGCTGCACAGAACAAAACGACAAACACAATCCGACTGGCTTTCAGTCAAATGGACGTGGGGACATCCGACGTGTCCGTGTTCGTCGCTGCTCTGCTCTGTGCGCGACTCAGCTGTCCTTGGCGCTGCTTCGCTATGCCCATCAACGCCGCCGCCACCACCGTCGTCGTCGTCGAAAACCGCAAAAAAGCGGTGAACTCGTCCATCAGAGGTAGCACACGGCGCCGGTGCAAAGACCGTGAGTGGTCATCGTCGTTATGAAGTGTCTCCGCCGGCGTCGTCTGCGGGCGGTAGCTCCAGTTCCTTGTTTGGACGAACACATCCGAACTTGCGTCGCTGCCAACGACCACCAGCCCTTGCTTCTGAGCGAGGGCAGGACTGGACGTGCTGGAGCGGTGGCGGTAGCCCGCTCATCGTTGAGGCGCCAATACCCGGTGAGTAGGTAAACGGTGGCCTAGCGCATACGAAGTAAAGAGGATCGCATTGGATCGGTGTTCGTCTCTGCACGGCGGGTAGTGTGACCACGAGCAAAGAGAAGGAGGAGACGGTACAACTCGGAGCTGCCCCGAACGGCCGAACGACAATGTGGCGGCTGCTGTATAGATTCAGGCGTTGCGAGTAGCGCAACGACAAGTGCCTATCGTTGACGTGCGAGTAGCCCTTGATTAGAACTGATACTACGCCGGTTTTGCTGATGTGCCCGGCGTCAAATGTGAGTTTCGCATCATACTCCGGTGGGCATTTACGCCGATGATTGAAGTTTACTCTAGGATAGTCAATTCGTGTGTAATAAACGCGCATTCTGCGATGTTCAAGGCCAGCTGGCAGACCACATGACGTGCAAAAATCATCAGGCCGATTTCGCCGAGGTAGGTTTCGCGCGTAACGATAAAAAAAGCCGATTGTCAAAAGATTGAATCTGTTTTTAAAATGGCAATTGTCTGGAGTATATGATTTGTGTAGCGTCATATGCTTGCGTTTAGTTGATCAATGAACTAAGCGCCTGCGGGTAAGCATGTGAATGGGACAGACACACAGAATAAAAATAACTGTGCCGGCAAATGTTTGGCCTAACTTCAACGGAGTAAGAGGACGTGCTGGATCTACAGTTGTGCGTGATATAAGTTTTGTTCGTATAGGTGAACAGCAGAAATAGTAGGAACGCTTGTGCCGTTAAGATGCTACGTCAAAGCTGAAAAAATGAGTGAAGAAGATGTGTATGTTCTCTTGATAAAGTTATTCTTTAATAGGGCACGTGGTTTTCGTCTGAGACTTTCGGCTTATGTGATTCAAGGTAATTGCTATACAGGTTCTTAGGAAGCAGTGCTTCCAATGCGAGTACGATTGAAATGGCAATAACAATACGACTTAGTCACGAGAATTTTCTGAAATTTTTTTGAAATCTACTTGCCTAACAAGTGAATGTAATCGTTTCAGTAGACAATGAATACATAAAAGCATCTTTCTTTTGAACGAGTTCGGATATATATATATATATATATATATATATATATATATACGTGGTGTTTTTCTTATTTAAGAAGTTGTGCAGCCTGTGCAGCTATAATATCATATGATATAATCTTCCGAACACTGTGTGAGAAAAATCGTTGTAGTTGTGCTGATTTACTAGGAATATATTTTTTATTCGTTAGTTTTCGAAGGAAGACATCAGAGAGAGCAGGTACCAAAACCTGCTAATAACCGACTAAGCTGGAAGACTGATTCAAAGAAGAATCAGACGGCAAACTAGCCTTTGGCTTTCTACCACAGAAAGTGATTTACAGCGATGTTGGATAATGGCAATACTCGCTTCCTCTGCATTCGCTTCGGGTCATTTAATGCCGTATGAAAAAGAAGGTTACTCAGAATTTTATTTGAAGGGAAGCTTTTCTGTGTATGCCAGTTGAAGTGGCGTAAATCGGTTTCCTACTATCGCACTACTCATTTAGCTTGAGGATGTAGTGACTCACGTTTGGCCATAGCTCGATAGTAAGTGAAATAATAGAGTCTGTATTCGTGCGGTTAAAAATCGTGACCGCACTAGTTTGCTAGCGTACAATCGATGGCTCACTTTGAGCCCATTAGCTTTTTTAAGGGATCCGAAAGAAGTATCAAGATGTCCCGGCACACTTCACTCAACGCATTCTCCTTTGAGTGATGTCATTTATAAGAGCGCTCGGATCTTTAGCGATCGACTAACATCAATGGAATATGTGAAGACGATGCATCCAATTTATTAGTTGTTTAATTTTGGTTTCAATGTGCATTTGGTATGCTATCCAACAGTATTAGGATCATAGGAAAATAAGAGGTAATACGAAGGTTTATAACATTTATGGATTATTTTTGTATCGTATTTAAAAACGCCGTCAATGTCCTGTTCGTAGTCTTCTTCCAATTTATGACAAGAACGGACAGCTGGTGCCGTGTTGTGTACAAAGCTGTCCGGATGTTTAAAGACTGATCAATTTATTTAAAGCCTAAATTAATTCAAATATTGCACTATAATAAAATAGTAATAATAGTAAATATTACCTTTCATTTTGACTTCACCTATTTTTAACCAGGACCTTAACAAATGTAAAGTTGTAAAAAGTGATTTAGCATTTAGACAATTCATCTCAATTTTATAGTAAAATCTTATGTATTATAAATAAAATGTTTTCATCGCTTTAATCGGCACTGTGCCTTCACCGTATCTGGGATAAATAATTGAGCAAACACGAAACTCGCTAATCCATTTTGATTCTTTGCGGATCTTGTTCCGCCGGAATGTCACTGCGGCATTGTGTGTAAGCAGCACTACTGGTAGTATTTGCGGACAAGAGCCTTTGTGATGGTCAGATGTTCGTATCGAATCGATGTATCGATCAATAGAAAGCGCGGTGTCACCTGCGTTCTAAAATCTTGGAATCATTTCTCGTTGGCGGCAGATTGACCATTCGATTTGTTGCCATTTGTGTATGCATCCTTTCTCACTGCAGAATTTCTCGCTGCGCTTGTTGAATTTGGTAAGACGTGCTGTCGACACGTTTCGCCAATTTAATAGTTAGTACTGGTATGCCAACAACCAATGTGAAGTTTTTGCATCAGCAGAGTAACTTCTTTGTTGTGCACCATCTTTTACCGAAACTGAAGAATGGGCAAGACACATATGACGATGGCTACAGTGGTTTCAGATGAGTGGTCGAAACGTTACTGAAGATATCTTTAGTATCGTGGATTTACGTATCGTACACTGTTGTGAATGTTTGTTTAACAAATAAACAAAAAAAGGGTTAGTGGAATCGAGAATTTTGTAAATCTTGTACAGCCCATGAAATGAAATGAGAGTGTCGAATTTCGAATGTGAGTTCTCGAAACTTCAGCTCTGTAACTAAAAAACAAAGATTGTTGCAACAGAAGGAGCGGAATGTGTTTTAAAGATATCTTATGAAATGCTTTTCGTTATAAAGCCACATCGTTTATGTGTTATGACGTGTTCTAACATCGTCTATAACACGATGTTATCGACAATCAGAAAATCGTTATGACTACTCTCTCTGCGCGGTTGTCTTAAGTCATATAGAAGTATATAGGCAAGCTTTAAACATTCGGTGAAGTGCTTAAAACGATCTATTTGATTGATAGTGTAACATCTAAAGGTAAGCGGCTTACTCATTTTTGTAGAAATGTTTCACTTTGTATTGCGCCATATCACGGTTATCAACCTGTACAAGGAGAGTTTGGGACACATGTGAATCGAACGGCAAATCGCCAACGTCATGAGGCTTCAGCGAATGGGCCACCCACAAATAAATTGTGAACGCTTTGCTCAAAATGCAACCACGGTTCAAGGCCTAACAAAGGTCAACGTCGTTGAAGTTGGTTGCGAGTTAATGGCTCTATTGATAGAAGTATTTCGACAACAAAATGGATAGTCTCATTTTAATGAGGGAGAAAAACGTGAACATTCTGCGTTGCAACATTGCAATGCCGTTGCAAGCCCGCAGTAGGGCAAGGCTGATTTGATTGCGATGTAGCTATCGTCCTAGCAGTGCTATCCGTGTCGGTTAAGGCATTTGTTATAGGTCAGCCCAGCTAACGAGGATTTTATGGGGCTTGTGGTGAAGCAAGTATGTTTGAGCGATAGAGCCATGCCGCGTTAGTGGTTCGACGTTTAAATCGATTGTCGAAAATGGAAATTTGTGTTACCGACGGGTGCTATCCGTGTTATCAATATATATATATATATATATATATATATATATA
>MNPL01003753.1:47940-66261 GCA_002081605.1 Tropilaelaps mercedesae | reverse complement strand
TTCTGGTGAGGTGAGTTATTCGATGGGCGAAAATGGAATTAGGAAAAATAAATGGCCACACGTTAATGCTTTTTCTTTGTACTAGCGCAAAGTGGATATAAGGATTAGCAAAAAAAGCGCAGAGCCCCTGTTGAGCAATCAATGTAACAAGCATGGTGAACCGCAGATTAGACCGCATTTCGAGCTTGGTAATGATAGAGTCCAATCATCTTTTACATGATGAATGGAACTAATTAGAAACACACATCGCAATGGTTATTTTATATAAGCTTGATGTGTGAAACATACAGCAATTTGCTGTGAATGCATGGGCGGGTTGCTTGACAACATAGAATCTGTTGTAGGTATGTTCCGGTAGGCCTTGGATCGTACATTCGTATAAGTACGTTTACTATTGTAAATGTTATAATCGGTGTAATTAGTTCGCTGTCTCTACACTCGTAGCGAATCGTACATATCGTGTAAAGAGCATACTGCTAAACGTTTATTATGCATTCTATACTAATTGGCTACTATGGAACTACAGGAGTAATTAATGCCAGCGATGAGACAAGCACAGTCACCGATATTAAAATCATTGTACTACAATGCGATGTAAGTGTTGGAGTCAAGCATCTTTATTCAGTACCGAACATACCGGAGGATAATATGGGGAACAACACATGATAAAAGCTGTATTAGTAAGATTTGTTGCTGTCGGATATCTTGCATGGTAACGTGCGTGTTAGCTAATTTGCAGAGGTGAATGTGCAAGTGCCGTATCGCGCCTTTTGTCTATGTTCGTATGTATGCATGTGCGTGCGTGTCGATAATCGATCGACTTTAGTTGGGCAGGTAGTAGTGACGTAGTCTCTGCTAACACTTACAATAGCGTTATAGCATATCTGCTGCAGCTTCTATTTGGCACCGGTGGCAGCTCACCTTTGTTAAGACTTGCAGGTGTACCTGATTAGTTGTTTATTTGATTTTGTACTCTATACAAATGGAATACAATTAACATGTCTTATGTTGCTATAATCAGGCAGTGTATCGGCTTATGTTTGGGACCTCATAGTAGCTCCAGCAGTGTGTGTCATAACAGTGCATGATGGTTTATCAACGGATAACAATGAGAAAGCCTAACAGAAATGATTGAAAGCCCCGCAGAATGATCGACATAATAAACGTATTTCACGTTGAAAGATTCTATCTACGTGCAGTAACCAAATCTTTGAACTAAATCAAACGTGGCATAAGTTTAACCTTTTTAGGTTTTACCGTGAGCGGTTTGGATTTTGCGGTAAACGCAATATAATCTTAGCTATGTTGCAGGGTATGAGAAGGGATAGAAAATTGTTGCAACTAAATTCCTTAGTATCAAAAGAGGATGCGAGGAACGCATTTTGTTATTTATAGTTGAAGCGCTTAGAATAAGCACTTGCGTGTTCTAAATAACCCTTATGAAAGTAGGTAATCAATTAATACATGTTTACATATATTTGCCATACCAATGGCCAATCAATTAATATCAGTGAATTTGTCATTTGTATTTCCACATTTAATATTGCTTTATTATTTTATTTTTCCGCTAAATTAAATCCTCAAGGATTTGAGCTCCTAGTGAACTATATTAGCACAGTATTTCGTTCTCTAAGTGAACCCGATAAAAACAAGTTGCGTCGCATTTTTCCATATGCTCCAAGTAAAGGCCAAAAAAGGGGACGAATGTCAATTGCTTGAGAGTAAAGCGTTTTAAGGATGATTAGGGGGTTTGGTAGCTTTAAATTGTCGTATATGGGTGGTGTTTAAATTGTAATTTTTGCAAAAAGCCAATCGAAATCTAATACCTTAAGTGGAACTACTCCTGCTACGTTTTGGCTATACAGCGCGTTTATTATAAGTCACAACCACAGCGAACCCTAGCGTTGATAGCACTTGGTTCAGTTTCCCTGAAGCCACACAAGATTTAAAAAAAGTAGTATATTTTGTTCTGCCTAAGAAAAATAACAAACATGATGGAACCACCAATTCCTTCCGTTAATTTCAGTGCTTATCATAGTAAAACTACCTATGGGAAGTTTTTTCTAATAATAGTTAATTATGGCGTTATAATAATTCTAGTAGAGCGAGATTATATGAAGTGTGTCGTGCTGAAAATTGTTATATTCAAATAACTTGATAGACTACTGGAACAATGCGAAATGTCTCACAACAACACCATCTTAGAAGACACAACGTGGAGGCGAATTGATATGTCGATAAACAGTATTTAGATATTTGCGTCGATAAATATGGTGTAAAACTATTATACACGTGCGCGCAGGGACGATGTTTGTTATGAAAGCTTGTTAATAGAATGTGCCTTGACTCAATTAGATTTAGCTAAGCTGAAGTAGCTGTGTATGAAGTAAAATATTTAACTGCAAGCTGACTGTCAAACACTCTGGACTGCTTCAAAGAAGGCCCCTAAACGTACAACGCAAATGAAATAGCTGCAGCTGACAGCCTTCTTTCGCTGGTAAACTGCGAGGCACTGGCCTGAATAAGTCAACCTAGTGGAACAGTGGCCCTAATATCAGTGTACTTGAACATACAGTACCTTGTGAAGTGTAATGCAGAGATCTTAATGTGTATCTACATATAATTTAGTAATGCCAGTGCCTTGCAAGCTTCCTCTTTTACTGTAAAAAAACGCACATTCATGAGCTTTGAGGAATGGTTGTAAAAAGTGGCATGTACGCTTAAATCTATCAGCAATGTGCAATGACAGTTTTATAATACGCATGTAATGGATCTTCATAATGAAGCACAGCAAAGATAACGAAACATATGAGAATAGAGCAACCACTTTTCAAAATGCCTCGTAACAGTAAGTTAATCATTAATTTTGATTATATGGGTATAATCCACATTTCCTATTGTAAACCTTGCAAGGCTCAAGTAAGATAGACACGCTGTTCACGCTTCAATTAACTTCTGATAAATTTGAGTGTATTCTAACTTTGATGAAGATACACAGCTACGGTTACTTGTAAAAGGAGAAAGGAGTAGTGCACGTTCTGTGAAAAACCTATTATTGACCCACAGTATTCGGGGTCGAAACCGATATGGTATGCAAGTATAAACAATGAAGACACCGCTGATCATGACGCCGTACCACTTCCTCGTAGATAAAAAAATCACAACTTCGACGCTAAATGACGTTTTTTTTGTTTCTGGTGGACTTGGCGTCAAGTCTCCTGTCGCAAGCCTTAGCCGGCAACTGAATGTCTTATCACAAGCGAACGAATAAGCTAAAGGCGAAATTTTGAATGGCAAGGTTGTCTCTAGAGGGTCCTATAGGTTTTCCTCGTCTCTAGCCGAATGACACTAGCTTAGCTATTACAAAGCTGCGGTTGTATATTACAGTAAAGAGCTTATACATAGTGCTTTCAGCGACGCAATATTAATAATAGGAACCACGAACCTTCTACTCGTTCGCATGGTTATTCCTGACATCCATGCGAACGAGTAGGATGTCAGGAACAACGCAAAAAAAAAGGCAGTGGAGATTCTGTTGTCAAATATAACGACAGTGCGAGCTCTTATTTTAGCCCTTTTCTTCGTTACCCTGACTTTCCCGCTCAACATTAGCCGATCTTCCGCTTATCATCTTCCACCGATACACTCTTGTTCCACCATGCGTGCTAGAGGAGCCGCGCTTTACCTCACAGCTGCGAACGACATCACGCTATTAAGAAGATACGAGAGATGACAGAATAAGTTTGAAAGAGACCATAAAGCCTTATGCAGCGCGGAACTCCTTAGCTCAAAAAGAAGTGAGTTTTATATAATTTTTCACCAGCATGTTTGCCTATACAACAAGACCTGTATGACATGGATGGGCTATTATGTTTTATATATGGTTGGCTTCAAAAACTATTCGTTCTTACATACTAAACAAATGATTACTTACACTACATTACTGTCATAGATTTAATACTTAAAGGCTGTGGAGTGCAGCAACCAAATGTAAAAAATAACACATGGTCGATCGGTTCATGAGCCAGTAGGTAACGAAGGCGTGCTGACCAATGCCTTGAAGTTAACATTACAGAGCGAGGAAACCCTTAAAGGACCTTTTTTGAGAAAATCGAACTTTTAAAATTATTGTATAATTATATGGCTCACTCTTCTTTGACAAGCCTTCTCAGCAGAAAGCAAATTTGCTTTATATTCATATTGTTTCTAAACATTACTAATTTTTACACATTTTTTTTTACACACAGAAAAAAGTTTAACAACTTAATCTGTATTGTCAAATGAAAAGCAAGGAGCTTCCACAACTTCCACTTCAAACATCAAACTCCTTCGTTTCATATGGTTGCGTATCTTGCTTTAGGTCAAACGGCTGCCAAAAGATAGAAAACGTAAGAAATGTGACTGTCATAAATTTTTATGATTTTCACAGGATATATATATGTATATATATATCTGGCTCGGTAGTACCGGTTTACAATATAGTTTTAATGGAAATCTCTACGATTGTTAACCTTATAATGGAGACCATGCATCGAGTATTGGGTCAACCTATCTTTGTGGCTTGCGTTGCACCCAGTACGGTCTCAGCCACTCCCGCCATAGTGGTCTCAGTCTTCAGGAAGATAACGTTGTTTCTCTATGAGCAGCAATGACAATGCATTGTCTTAGCCGACACCTTCGAAGCACTCGTGCTAATAAAAACCATCACTATGCACTTTCAAAACAACAAATGCCTCAAAATGTATATGTATATATAATTTGTGTGGATGTTTAAGATGACCCCATAGCTTGTTTAATCATTCCTACATTGCATGTTAGCCCGGAAAACCAACGACAACTGAACGACACTTATTGTTGGACAATTAAATCTAGAACGGTCAAAGTAATATCACTGAATGCAAAGGGGAAATTGGTCCAATACTCATATAACTCATTGCGCCTCTATCTTTATTAAATGTTTCTATTTAAACTCCATTCATACTCTTCCAGCTGCTGCAAAAGGTAGTGGTAGTATACAAAGCCGCCACGATTATAAACATATACAATATGTAAAATCCTCTCCAGGATTTATTACAATTTGTTATTCTTGTCGAATTTTGCTAATATTCCTTGTTTGTCTGCTTTTCTCCATGTTTTTGACATTAGTTTGACATAGAGTTATGTCACGTTATTGACATGGTTACGTAATTAGGGCGCGTTGATTCAAAGAAATGTCAAGTTTTGGTCACGTCTGATTTCATCAGAAGCATCTAGCAAGTTTTGTTGCTGCTTAGTTTTTTCTTGCTATAGCTGATATCGTTTTTGGCAGTGCCTCGTAGTTTGGCTTGGTGAGCAGCAATAAGCCAGTCGTCGTCTTCAAGGCGTCTCTTTCATTGGCCGGTGGACGAGACGTGATATTAATATGAATCGTGGAGTGCTAAACCAAAGAGAGATGGAAACACCACACACGTCACATCTGCTATCGTAAAGCTGAAGCGGACTTGGCAGTTGTTGGGGTGTCGGTGCCAGCTGCGGACGAGGCCCGATTAAAGTTTAGGGGCTTCCGAGCGGCAGGAAAGTGGCTCGTGCGCCCAGCACCGAAGAACCTAAGGCAAATTACGTTAAATGCAACTGGCGGTCATAACTTTGATGGTGATTCCGACTAAAGAAATATTGAGTCTTTACGTTGGGTAGGGATGTCTTTATCCGCTTGACCCGAATAAGCTATGTAAGGGTGGACATTGACCCAGTTACGCTATTGTAAAAAAGTCAACAATTCTCGATTTGTTGAAGAGGCGTTATTCTGTTAATTATTTTTACATCTAAACGTTTGACACGTGTTAATGTCTGCTCCACTCGTATAAAATTTGTAGTCGGATAACACTTTTGTACATTTCGGCTAGTAAATAAGAACTTGAAAGGTTGAATATAAATTGATAAATCTGTAGAATATCACGATTCAACTGGACTTACCAGTTGTGCATATTATAAACATAAATATTCTATATTGCAGTCCTGAGTTCTCATCTAATAACAAATATAAATTGTTGCCACCAATGTGGGAAAGTTGGCGCTAAATCAGTGAGAAAAACTATATTGCGCGCCTGGCAATTAATGACCATCGGAAACCAGAACCGCGACAGGCAACGAATTTTGCCCAGAGTAGCGAGCATCTCCCTCTCTCTTTCGTATTTACAAGGATGCTTACAGGTTCAAGTAGGTAAAAAGAAAATAGACGATAATCAGGAAAAAAGCGTCTGGAAATGAGGCGAGAAGGTCAACACATACAGTAATGTCGGACAAAGGACCATTTAGCCTCGGAAAATACACTGCGGGCTTAAAAACGCAAATCGATAGCTTTCGTCAAAGCTTGCAGGAAGTATAGGCTAAGTCGACAAAATGCGTCAGGAGAATAGGCGCCACATAACCACACAAACGAACAATTCTCGTTTAGCTTCGTAAAAGTAAAACAAATGATCTACCTTTAACTTGTGACAATAATTCAAAACTGATGCTTCAAAACAATAACATTGAAATAATAAACAATTGTGGCTTCAAAAAATAAAAATATAACAGTAGCTATACAAATATTATATAAATAAAATACTTTTAAAACAGAATTATCCAGCTAGTGTAACCCTTAACTAAATAATACTGGTTTTACGTTGTATTGTTTCCGATGGTTACGTGGTCCATAATGTAGCTGCAATACAAATTATGGCATGTTATCCTGCGATTAGAAGCTTGTTATAACGTTATATCTGCATGTGGGTATAATAATACGTGTTGTTGATTGCAGTTGATATGTGCAGATGATTGGTGAACAGAGGTATCTGTTCCTAGCGATGAGAAAGCAGATTCACTGCAGGTAGGATCACTCGGGGTTGTTGTTGCTTTCACGGCTGCAGCTACCATCTATCTATCAAGCAGATAACTATTGGCTTGTTAGTATAAGTAGTCTGCAACAACGGCTTATTAGATATTTCCCCCGCCTTCGCTCGAGTAAGCAGACCATCAACACAGCCCTGAAGCCGCTTGTCTGAGTTCGTCCCTATACATATACACTTAAGGACAAACATGCATCCGCTCATTCCGTGCTTTTCTCGTTTTCTTGAAGTCGTTGGCTCACCCAGTGAGGAGGGGACAAAATAGCGCTGAAATAGGTTTTATCATGGCATTCCACCCCAAATTGGTCGAACCGTATGACCGTCTACCCAAACAGTACCGCATGCGCAACATGCCAACAATGTCACTTATTAGAGATGTCTACATCTCAGGACTGCCCGCACAAGCCCGAGTAAGCATATAAGAGGTGTTTCAGGGCAGAAACTTCAGTCAACAGACGCCTCTCGCGTCCACCCTGTCAACCAAACTGCTAACTGGGCTTTATTGTGGTAGCACTTATTAAGTGTCACTGCAGAAACCATGTTAGCTACAGGCAGCTCGTTGGCACCCTCTACACATACAAACGAACGATGAGATCGCTCCGCACGTCAGTCAGGCAAGCAAAGGCCTACATTCCCTAACATGAGGTCAGCACATTTAGTGGCAAGTCTTTATTGCTAGCTGTAGTAAACTAACGCTATGAGCAGTTGTTGAGCACGTGTGTGGAATCATAGTAAATATATGATTAATACAGAGCCAACATTTAATATACTCGTAATACGCAATTTTTTATATCAATATAAACCCACAGTTATTGGAATAATATTTTAACCAAGATGGCATATTTATTTTGAAGTCACGCCAAACTGAGATATATCTCGGAACAGAATGTGCGCATTAATCATAGTGCTAACTTCAAATTGTGAGAAGCCTAGAGATATGAATGCTCAATATTTCACATAGTAGAACGACATTAATAGCCTGCCGTGTGAAGGCTGTTTTTATGAACATAAATTCGATTCTAGAAATGCGATTTTAATTGTCTTGTTATAATTCGTTCGTCTTGCTACAATCGGTTTGATCTAATTTTCTTTAGCCTAACTTCATAGCCTAGTTCATTTCTGTAATAAACGTGCTTAGGGCAGGTATGTATACACAGTTAATGAACCTCCTCTAATAGGCCTTAGAGTACGTTCAGTCGTAGGTTTGAAATGAAGCGAATGTCTGTTTCCTGTGTTAGTTGGCCCACTGTTGCCACAGCAACACTCTCCAAAAAACAGAAGCACAATAGGCGTTAGTTATTCAATGCATGGCATTTTCCACCGTAGCAACTCAATACAGGGCAGAAACATTTTTGCCAAATAATTTCCATTCGTTTTGCGTACGACATAATATGGTCCCCTTTTGCTTTTTATAATTCCAAGACAGTAAACGTTTTGTTTGAATACGTTAGATGCTAAAAATTCGAATCCCTTTTCGGAATACCTCGAACACACAAGCACACAAAGCATTAGAATTTTTTGTGTATGTCGGAAAGTAAAGCTTGTAGTGCCATGAGAGGTATTTAAGTATTGGAACGAGTTATGGTTATGTTGCCGACAATGCGGAATAAATTTTCCTGTTACTTTTCACAGATGTCGCTGATGTACATATGAATCTTAATTATTACTTGTGACAATAACATATTTTTACTAAATTATGTGTTCTTTTTACTGTGGCTTATATATCATCCCTCAATAGCACAAATAGCGTCGAGATTTAGAGGCCTACAGAGAGATGAGTTCGGCTTTGGCAAAATAGCAAAGGAAAATCGAGATTTTTATATGACGTTGCACTGTAGTCTACCTTCTGCTGTTATATTTCAAGTTTAATTACATTTAGACCTCTCAGTGCACTGAATGTGACAGCTTTGAATGTGACAGAGTTTTTTAGATAGACATGCTGTACATAATAGGTTTACGAATTCCTCCGTAAGTATAAGTACTTGCATCACTGCTGTCGATTCTGATATTTTTTCACCCCTAATTCATCCACAGTTACATATGAACTGCATTTTGGGTATGCATTATGTTACGGGCTTCAAAAAAATAGCCTTAAATCTGAGAATTGGGTTATTCCCTTTTTGGGATTAGGTGACGACAGCTGGTGCATTGCAGTACGATTTTTTAGATTTTACCACGCTATACACTTTTGAAAATTATTAATACAAGTCGCAAAGTAGCGTAGTGCATCAATGTAGTTTCTCTTACACTCTGTAGAAGCTAAACAAACTAGGCAAAACCCCTGTCAGTAAAATTGAATTCAAATTTAGAAACACGACGGTACAATCCTTCTAAATTATTTCACTTGACGGTTCTTTAGGCATGGGTAATTACGAGCCGTTATTATGAATATCAACTTCGGGAATATCCATACCCCTTTCCTTATGGTAGAATATCATGGAGTAGAACGCGGTTAGGAGGCATCTTGGGAAATTGACAGCTATGCGTGAGCTCTAAAGGTTATTAGAGAGTCGCAATGTCACGTAGCATTTGGGAGCTGAACATTTCTGAGGGAGCTGGCGAATCAGTTGTGGAGCAATTTACGGGTAAAATTTCTCAGCTTAAGGACCTTGACGGTATGTGGTGTCGAGTTTCTAATATGTGTGGAATTTCCATTTGGGCTAACATAACTGTAATAAGTGTTCATGTCTTCAAAACGAAGTGTTCAGAATATATAATTTCATTTTGAAATTTATAAAAAAATAAATATTCGAATTTTGTTACAAAATGGCATCAACTTAACCGATTCTTAGAAGAGCTGTTTATCTTAAATAATGCATTTAGACTTCTATTTAAGTACAAAAGCGTTTTAATAATATCTTCAAATTTCCTTAGGCCGAAATTGGTGTGATCGACGCAAGTAATGCCTGAATGCCTGATTGTGACAAGCTAATGCTCTCTGCCGTTAATTCAGCAAAACCATTAATCTTTTAGGGGGCAGCACACGATTCACTCGTGTAACGGTTATATACCGACTTCCAAATATAGCAATTTAGCTACGCTCTTACCTGTGGGGCGATCTGAATAGCATAATGTACGCAAGAAATTTAACGACAAGAGGGGGTTAATTTGGGGGTTAACCCTCAAGGATCCAATTTGTCTTACTAATGCAAACTCCTGCAGTAACTAGAATAGTTTTCATTGATGAGAAGATTCTTATTTCAATTAGAAATATCAGATGATCCTAACATTCAAATTGACCATTTGATAGCATTTGTCAACGAGATTTAAATTCGGAATATTTGAATATATTCCGAATTTATTTTGCTACATGGAATTCCAGTTTACGAAAATTTTAGGATTCTCATTCTCATAACAAGTGCTACACAAACTGAATAAGACACTACGTTATTGTTATTATTATTATTATTATTATTATTATTATTATTATTATTTAGAGTAATGGATCTCGCAGTTCATGGTGTAAAAAGAGGTTTTCAAGAAGTGTATAGGAAAATACTGACAGCGTTTAAATTAAAGCGCAATAATGTCCACGCATTGCCCTACAGAAGCGCTGGCTGACCTTCGTAGGAGAGGGCCAGCGAAAATTATGCGCACTAACATAACCTCAGAACACAGGCTATAGCAAACATTGCCCTGCAACGACGGCTAAACTCTGTCGGGCTGGGGAGGGTTTTAAAGATGTTGAGATTTACAATGTTGGTCACATCCGATTAGGTGGGGGCACGGAGCAAGGTACGGTGCGATGTTAGAATGTCCCACCGCTTTCTCCAGTGATCAAAAATTAATATATTGAGTAACTGGGGCTGACAGAGCTCACTTGCCATTCGGGAGATGAAGAACCTGTAAGAAGTAGAATCGAATTGAACGCCAAGTCTTTGCCCCGTTAATTTGTGTGACGCTGAACAAAATCAGTGGTGCATATGAATATACAAGTGTATGCCAAACACGATATCAAATTTCCGCAAATTACGGATCGCTAAGGTATAGGTATTGGTTTTTCCGTTCAAGCTTATTGAATTACTGATTCTTTACACCAGCTTTCTTTCCTCTGCCGAAATGTTATCGTAAGCTTCCAAGTGTTGGCTGTAATACTTTTTAACATTTACGCTGAACGCTTGTAGTTATGTAACTACCATTCCAGTAATAGTCCGTAACAAAAATAATTGTTGCTGGTGACCAGGAGGGCCACTACAAAGAGCAGAATTTCCTTTCTCTTTTTTTAACATAAAGACCATACGTTAGTTATTCTTGCATCATTTGAGTCTACTTGTACGGGCAGAAAACAAGATGAAGTTAAAGTGTGAGCAGATGTGTGAGGCCGACTGTGTCCCTAGCTGTACACATAAATCGAGGCTACATAAAAATTTCGCTCTCATAATGCATTAACGGGCGCTGGGTGTTTCTGAGTACACGCAAGGTTTGTCACATGTAGTTTGTCTTTCAACTGTAGGTTGACGAAACACCAGTACAGATATAGCCAAGCTAGGCTAAACTAAGTAAGCCTGTGTAGTCATATGTGCTATTGTCATCCACAAGATAGCCACAGGAATGTCTGTTCGCGTGTTCTTGTAGTTCTGAAAAGAACGCCATGTATCGCAATTGCCTTTGTAATTAATTTTCTCCCTATTACAGCCGCGTAATGCGGGACAGTGCGTAATACCTATTGAAAGGACCGATAGCAAAGAATTTCAGATCTCCAACAAAACTGAAGCGAAAGTTAACAACAAGGCATCGTATTAAATGACACCAATAAACCTACCTCCTTGTACACAAACCGTATCCTTCAAAATGACCTGACAAATCTCTGCTTCCATAGTAAAATGTGTCGCGGTAAGAGTAAAAAGTTTGTTCCTGAAATTGATTAGACAGTTATTTTGCTAAAATGACCTAGGCAAATGCTGAAATATTGAGTGAAAGAAGCAATTTACAGTTAGCTGTAGTTTTGTATCTTTCGTAACACGGAGTTTTTTGTTGCTTCTTGTCGATATTGATTAATAATGTATTGGTAGAGTAATTTAAGCAAAATTGAATGCTAATACCAATATTAACCGCAACTTCATCATTGTTCGAAATCTATATTATCAATAAAAAGAATGTCAAAATTATAAGCCAAATCGATATTCCATCTCTATAAGCGAGTTGATGTAAATACAAGACCGGCCATTCCAAGTGGTAATCGAAAAAGTGTTGAGTTAGAACGAGAAAAATCGAATGGGTCTGTAACAGCTGTTTTCCTGTTCGTTCAAACTATCGCGCTACGTCTTGTTATGTATTACCATTTATATCGATTTCATTAGAAGATACAGAGTGCAGACCAGCCAAGAACTATAGCTCGTTGAGGATCAGGTATTGTACCATGTTAAATGTATTAATAATTGGAATTGTTTCAATAGTAATTGACAGTTACAGCATAAACACTGAATAAAGTATATGTATTTTGAAAACTGGAATAGTTATAATGATTCTTAAACAGATAATTACAACCATAGTGGCTAAAAACACACATCTTATCATTTTCCCTAGGTAAAAAATTCGTTAGAACGATCGAAAGTAATGACCCATCGATCATCTTCGTTTTCCTCGTGTACCAAAAAATATACCCAAGATAAATTACATATTAATATAACACAATTAACTATTGTTGATAAATGTTATAAAACATGCTTATTCAAGTGCATCCTAAAGATATCAACAAAGCCGCGTAAAATCCGAGTGTCCGAGGAAAAATATTCTAAACAGCAGCACTTCTATTATAAACAGGTAAAGTTTTCGAAGCTAAAATGACTAAGGGGTAAAAGTAGCTCGTCGGAGCAGCGTGTCGGTTCTAAGAAGCTCATAAAGAACGGTCTCTTACAGTCCAAAATTATTGAGAATTTTGAAGATTGGCAAACAAGTCAAGCTGTGGGAATTTGGCGTAGGGGAGAACCTCTAGGCAAAAGAAATCTGAAACTGCTCGGCATCGTTGTGGCTACAGTCCTCAGGGATATTCTTGCAGTTTGTGAGTGGGATTAATAGCCTGGTTATACGTGAGCTAAACATTTCCGCATTTACTGGATAAATGAGAAGGAAAGTGCGTGGCAAAGATGAAAATTTACTAGAAGGAAAAAAGTGCATCTAAACTCACCAACCTAAATCACAGGTGTGTAAAAACCTTTTTCAGCAAGACTGCTACCCACGGAAGCACACAGAAATGAATGGTAAACGAACAAAGGGTGGGTATGTAGGTGGCTTGTAGGTGCAAAGATTCGATCTCTGCCGTTGCACATTTACATATATGGGGTCCGTCTTTGGAAATAATGAAACATACCGTGAACGTTAAATGTTGGCTGGTAGTCCGATAATGCCCGTGGTTAAAAGAGGATGGCCAACAGACAATAAGCTGAATAGTGACCTCATATTCAGATCGGTCGGACATAAAACTAAACATGAAATTACATACGTTTTAGTCAGACTTATTATTGTTATTATTACTAAGCTTGGCCTAAAATATGCAAAGGCTCACTCAATCAGGCGCTTTTTGAAGTCTACAAAAAAGCCGAATGATGTTGATGCTCATCTGTGGCCGCACTAAGTCTTCTAAGCAATGTACGGATTATTACAGTCGCGGATTTTTTTTACCGAAATTTAAGTAGCCTCAGATGATATTCGATTCATCAAAAAATTTATGGCTGGTCAAGAATGATTCTATCATTTGCTTACGCGAGATTGAGATCGGTTTGCGATTTCTGGAATTTCTTGCCCGGTAATAGGCCTCCCTTACGGCTATAGCCGAAGCTACAACCGTATAATAATGATAGGCGAGTTATTTTCGGATGAATTGCTGCATGTTAAATTTTACTGACTTAGCTGGTGTCTTCGTAGGCCACTACGGCTGCTCGTCGCATCCCACTCGATTCTGCAATTGAGACGGCCTTAAAGAACAGTTAGCTTGACCATGCTTTAAATAGCATTCCTAGTATTTTCGATAACTTCAACCGTTAGATATGCGTACACAGCAAGAATATACGGTAAAGGTCCAACCAATGAAAGCAAAAGTAAGTTTGTAGCAAGTTTCCGAGATATATAGACTTCAGGATTCTAAAGTAGTTTTCAAAAATGTACAATCAGCTCCCAGGAATCAGGGAATTTACCTGCACGTGTTTCTCCATCCTTTCCTAGGAAACAAATGCAAAACACTCAACCAACGTCTTTGCTGCTTAAATTATACAACTCTGTCTGATATGTGCTTTTGCTAGCGAACCGGAAAACCATCTTTTTAATGCTGAAAACTTGAAAAACTCTCCACTAGAATTCAGAGACCAGGCTTATTGGCCCAAATACTTGTTCTTTTCAATCTTCGGATAACTTGATAGTCTCCTACCTTTTTAAACGGCTTTTCCTCATTCTACACCTCTGCTGTCTTATTTATCCCTTTTGCGATGCCCCCATGGCCCCCTGCGGTTTTTTCTCACAATCTATGGTCATCATAATTGTGTTTGACAAAGTCTCGCCGGTCAAATTTACCAAGTCGCGGTGTCTTTTGTCACCAACGGGAGTGACTACATGTCCTATGCCTGTGCTGCCCTCTTCTTTTCTTTTTGCTCCTTCTGAAGACGATAAGACGGCCGCCTTCATTAATGCGATTAATGACAATACTTTTCGAGTAGACTCTATGTGACCAAAGGAGTTAAGAGAAATTTATATAGGTGCTCTTAGGTTTTCCTTTACATTGTTGACCCGTTCATATGGTGCCGAGTGCTCTCTGTATAGCGTTCCATTGTATTATATTGAAACGGCTGTGTTCGCGCGCTTGGCACGTGCCAGGTATCATAAATTGCGTACTCCTGATTTAAACAAAAGTAACCAAACATTTCGTCGGCGATCAGCTGATTAAACCGTTTCGTGCAATATCACGGGTAACTTGGTGTACACACCATGTAAAAGTCTCCAAGAGAAACTTGACAAAAAGTATGTTTTATGCGAAGAAGCTTAAAGGGCTTCGAAATCACGTAAATAACTCTAGGATGAGCTCAGGGTAATATGTAAACTATCTTTATGCGTTAGGATCGATGAGCTGTACCTGTCGTTTAATTACGGATTTTTTATATAAGTCTTAACGAAAAATTCTTAATGGATACCGGCCATTATGACCAAAGGTTTTCGCCGCGGCAGTGAAAGCCTTCAATACATTCGACTAGGGAAAAAATGGAATTCGGGCCACGGTTCAGAACCGAGTTGCTATTATTTCAAACCAAAACTTTCAAGTAGGCTTCAATAGGTTGCTAATCCATTAGTTCCTTATCCCATCTTGGTGGTCGTATCTTCGTTTAGGCAAATTGACGCTTAAAACTGTAGCCAGAGCGGACCTTCCTTATTAGTCCTTCACCCGCGAAGTCGTTCACTGTTCTTGCGTATTTTTCCCTTGTTGGAAGGCACATGTCGCCGTTGCCGAGCTGGGTGAAGTTGCTGACTTCAATGTTGTCGTCACTGAAACTCATAAGTTTGAAGATTGCCACGCAAGAACTGATGTCTTTTCTTTTCTCAAGCATTATGGATATTTGAGTTTAGAGAGCTTAGAAAGCATTTGAGCTTTGAGCTCACTAGACCACGTTTTGAAATGCTTCCAAATGCTAAAATTGTATATATTAAGGTACTGTGCCATTATGGAAAAATTCTATACGAGAGGGGTCGTTGATGTTCTGATGGTTGATGATCCGACGTTCTATAGCAAATCCGCCGTGCAGGAGCTCACAACTGGTAGTAGGCCTAAATTCATCGATTTGTTGTCTGCCACTACAATAAACATACCAGTTCGATGTATCTTATACGTATATATAATTTAATCAATTATATAAAGCGTTAACATTAAGTAACAGCATACCTAGGGGTTTTCTATTGTACCGCTGTCTGGTTGGAATCGCCAAAAGGCCTCTACCGTACGTTGTACTAGTTTTCTAGGGAGAAGTGTTTCCTAGAGCAAGCAAAACACAGCAGCTCACGCTAAAACCGAAGTTGGAATTGTATGGTTGGGAATTAGTCAATCGGTACTAGAGATTGGTCGTCACTTTAGGTTAAAACGGGTTTCCGACGCATGTTTAACTAACTCTCACTTGAATGTGAGGGTTAAGATAATCACCACGTTTAACCAAGGTTTGCAACTCCAAAAATTCTAGTAATAGCATATGTGAGGCTAGTTTGCAGCATGTTTTTACTTGTAATCGTTATACAAATCGAAAAGAGCTATACAGGCTGCATTACTTTCGAAGCTTTGTTATGGCAGGGAATAGTGATGGCTAAGTGAAATGCTAGGTCGCAGCGGTTCTAGCTTTCTGAAAATAACAGTCTGGTCGTATAATATGGTAAGCTTGCGTGATAAAAAACTACGACAGTTCCCATGCATCCAATCGTACTCATATGTATATAGCGAAACCGGAATCAAGATTACTGCGGAAAATAAGCGGTGCAACGTTCAGTGTTTGAAACTGTTCGTGTAAACGAACCTCGAGTTTTCGGGACTACTATGCGCTGTCGATCTAGTATTTGGGGCGGGCAAATAAGGCTTGTAAGTGTTACGTAGTAAGTCGAAAAACTATCGAAGAGCTCAAGAGACTACCTGTGAGAAAACACCGTTTATCAACACAGTACATGCAAGAAAAAGTGAGAACAAAAAAGCTTTGCAACATGGAGAAATTAGATAAGCAACATCAGGAGAGGCGTGTATATAAAAAACAACGGTCACGACAGCCTCTCTGTGAAACGAGTAAGGACAGGGATGGTTCCAACTGATGTTTTCAAAAACATTTTGAGCCCGGCATCTAGAGAATGTGCGTAATATGTGGAATAAAGCAAGAAAGAGTGAGACCTACGTTGCTGCAATGTAACAATGCCAGCACACACTGCTTCCGCACTTGGGGCCAATAGAACCTGCTAATCACACAGACTTAAACAAGTAACCAGCAAAACCTAAAACTGCAATCTTACGGTTCACATTGCAAAGCAACTGCCTACTCAGTATACCCACTACGCATACCGTGTTTAATGAATGGGACATATTGCTCACTGGTAGTCGTTAGAATACTTACTAAAGTTTTTCATAATTAGGTTTTCAAGTGCAAACACAATTTGGTATAAAGATTAAGTTAGCAAACAATGAAAACCTCTGGTTACAGCTCTTAAAATCCAAGCAAATGAGAAACGTTAACTACCAAACCTCTACGATTTACGGGCAGCGCGCAACATTTTGACACATCTCGACTATTCGTAAAATGTTTACACGATGTATTTTACATATTCATAATTTCATTGCCTATCGAGTGGTTCCAAGTTTCTACCGTCTATATAATATATCAGCGTACAAAAGAACTTTATGTTGTTATTTGTTTTTTGTTATTTATGTTTCAAAACGTCGTTGTAGTTCAGTTTTCTTTAATTAGAATTCAAAACATTAAATAGTATTATTTCTGAAAAGAAGTTTGAGTTGAAAGTGAGAAAGACAAGTGAATTCTTATTCGAATGGGGCCAACTTGACCAAATAGATACGAAAGAGTCACACTTATTATGTACAACGACTTTAATGGTCGTTTATAGCCACTTGAGTGGCGACAACATATATGATGACCCCATATTCTTTTTCCGCGTCTAACAGGAGTTGGAGCTCTGGTGTGCAGCCGTTACTTTTGTATTGCAAGTCATGGATAGGCAAAATTACGAGGAAGAACAACACATTGACAGCCATTCAGGGACCAAACCGACCGAAAGGTCAGTTGTGTGAAGCAGGCATTTGAGTAGACACAAAGGGACGGGCTCTACGCTCCACGAAGGGAAGCCGCTTTGGAAAAGATTTGATAGGAGGCTGCGGTTTCATTGCGGCAACGATCATCCTTTGGCACTTCAGTGATGTGGCAGCTACTGATCTTCTTTTTTCTTCTCTGGTTTTTCTGATTTTTGGTTTGGGTAAAGAAAGGGGCGAGGGAACCATGGTCTCTCCATCATCGTTGTCAGTAGCTTAAGAACCAGAAAGCCTGAAGGGATGTTTTGAGAGGAAAGTAGAGAAAAACGATCGTCACGAATGGAGGGTGAAAAATCCCGGGGGCAATATATATATACTTGTATACTTATAAAGGCGGGATTTTAACAAATTAAGTTCTGTTTAATAGAGCCATTCAGGTCAACAAAGTAGGATCGATTTTATTGCTGTGTAGTAAGTACATCAAGGTTTTAAGACCTTAAATCTATTGTTGACTCGTCCGATTACTAGAAACCAACAGAGCCCAAAGATAAACTGGCAGTTGCCTCGGTGTCTCCCGTGTTCTATAACGTTCTACTAGTTTAGAATCGACAAGCGCAAAGACTAGTAATCGTGTTTTTCTTGTAGATGATATATTTCGGAGGTATGTACCGTACTCATTATATACAAACCGCATTACACAAGAACAGATTGTGGAAGAGCGCCAGGAGGATAACATCAGAAAAT
>MNPL01003753.1:0-47382 GCA_002081605.1 Tropilaelaps mercedesae | reverse complement strand
GCTCTTTTCCGATGAGTAAACAATGAAAATTTAAAGACGATATACGGCCCCGCCTATAGAAATATTGGATCGCGTGGTCAGATAGAACACCAGTATAAGTCTTGGAAGATCTCCTCATTTTCCTTTATACATGGGGAGGAGACTGACACCGCGCAATTTCGACCCTTACTGGTTTCTTATTTTCTTCCACATAACGAAACCTAGAGAAGATAATATCTCATCAGTATCATCATCAGAGCTACCATCAACGTCTGCCACTTCCTTATATTCACTTTCTCTAAAGTGAAGCGACGAGGAAGAGTGGTTTGTTGGTAGACACTTCAACTTTTTATGAACTTATTGAGTCCGCTGTTCGTTGCAGACAAGCCCGCCTTTTCTTATCTTCCTCGTTCGCTTTTATATTTTTCCCACTCACAGTATGGCTCCGCACAGCTTTATTCCCTCTCCGGCGCTTTCATCTACGCCGGAACAAGGGTAAGAGAAGGCTTGAGCCCCGACAGTGTTTTCTCTGTCAGGAAGTCTTCCGAAAAACGAGTGATATTCTACTAATCCATAATTCATTTCGACCACATTGGATTGGTCGGACTAGCGCGACTAGCACCTTGCTTCCACCTCCTAGTACCCTTATAGAACCTCCGAGATCCTATAAAGAAGCGTAGAAACGATCTTCCCTATGTCCCCATTCCACTATACCTTCTACTGTTCCACTATATTCGAATATCGTCCATTAACATAGCCGGAGCTACCTCAGACCTCGATTGACGTCATCAATGGACCATCTTGTTGAAAGATCGAGGCCAATTATTTGCCATCAGGAAAGTGGAAAGAAGTGGGGATATCACAGGCCAAAATATGTAGCTGTCTAGCCTATACCTGTCTCTTAGGATAATAATAATTCTTTCAGGAAAATCGACGTTTGCAAGATATACATTACCAATTGCTCACTTTATTGCATGTAAACAATTACAATAAAAGGACTTCATTCCAAAGGATAAATGGGCCATCGTTCAATCTCATTTTACTTAATCCAGTGTATTACCAAAGCAATCAAATAGAGCTTCCGTTACTGTCAAGTATCCAGACTATGTGCTTTTGATTGCCGCGCTAATTGCCGCTTTCAAAAGTACGAAAGCTCTTCAGGACTGCGGTGAAATGGGGATAAAAAAATCTATAATAGTGTTAGTGGTAGCGCTCGACAATGAAATTAGAAGCACGAACATAATTTTTTGTGGGAGGTCATGCATCATTATATAATTTTTATTTCTTTTTAACGACGTCGGCACGCAAATTTATTGAAAATCGGAGACAATGTTGGCAGAAATACCTTTTCGGATCGCACCATGTGTATCAACAAATATTGATGCCAACGCCGTATTGGAACTTTCTATTCTGCGGAACAGCATGGAAAAGACCTTAAGTCTGGACTCCAAACTTCCAAACAAGTTAAAGTAATGATGGACGCTTTTGAGCAACTAACGTGTAGGAGTTAAATAGTTCGTTGGTTAACTTTGGCCATTATTACAAAACATGCAAGAGAAAATTGCCTGAAGAACTACAAATGAAAAGTAAAAATTGTGAAATAGGCTTTTCAAAAATTAATTCCAGGTCAGTTGCAGGCCTATATGGTCTATTATAAATCCAGTCTGCAGAAAGCAATTTCCGAATTGCATAATGTGTAAAAATGTTATTATATGTAAATAGCATATATTGGAGTATAGGTCGAACCTAATCAACAAATACGAATAAAATATTCTGAATAAAAAAAAAAAACAAACGCTAATGGCATGAGCTTGTATAAATACTTTAATTTTTTAGTCAAAAACGGTAAGCAAAAAAATAATCATGGTGTTTTCGACTGTAATTATGAAGTTTCTAATTCTATTCTGATTTAAATAGGCAGTGCGCAATAAATACATAGGTGAATTTTTGGATACTGTTATTGAGGCTATTCCATTTCTTGACAAAATTCCCATTTCTATTTATCGCGCGGAAGAACCAGTAAGACATTCGAAGTAACGAAAGTGCATTGCTCGGCTCTGCTGACTCACTGCCGGTTGCGCAGGAAATCGCTTCGGAAGTGCACCTGCTCGCTGTCCACTGCTTTCTTGTACACGCACCATTTCTCGCAGTCGTGAATCAATCAAGTGATTGGGTTCCCTTACTGGCCTACCACTAGTTTTTCTTATGATCTCGCTGTCTTAATCACAATATTACTTTCACTAAGGTTGTTAACGTGGCGAAAAGTTGTCTTTTAGAAGCTGTGCTTTTCGAAGACAACTGTTCGAGAACAATTTCTTCATTATACTTGTTTAGTATACCAGTCCTAAATGATCGTTTTAATTGAATTCACATTAGACCGGCGAAGTCTGCAGTGAATTCTTCCCCCACAGTGCTCAGGTGATAGTGAAACCCATAGTAAAAGAAAAGATAATTTTTTATGCGAGTATTTACTTCCATAATGCGATAATTTACTTCCGTAGTGGGGGCGTCGGAGAAATAACTCCGAAATACTGGGTTCGAGTCCTGAGGCTGAGAACAATCAGTTTTAGAATTTATTGAGGCATTACTAGATCACCATGTAGTTTCATTTGCCTGCACAGGCTTATTACAAGGGGGCAGTGGCATTTGGATCTATCCCCATCAAGTACAGTTTCCCTAAGTAACTCAAAAACAGTTTAGTTCTGTGATTGGCATACACAGTTTTTGCAAATGGATGTTGCCTTGAGACAATTATCTTCAAAAATTATTAAGGGAGTCATTGTTTAGATTTCGAATACAATAGCAGATAATGTAAATCTGACCTCACCATAAGATGCGGCAAAATATGGTCCAAAAAGTACGTTCTAGTATTTTTTCGTATCTTTAGCCTCATCGATTAGTAGACGAAACAAACCGACTTTACGAGCTTGAACTTTTATACATTTAGGCAAACTGCTTTTATCCACGCAAATAGTTTTTTGTCATAAAGGATCTCTGCCTAGTTAACGGCTTTACCAGCTGGATTTTGCCTTTGGAGTTTGTTTTTTCTTCACAAATAAAATTACTGTGTCCGGGAAGATTTATCTATATGACTTCTTTCCCATTTCGAGCGTTTACCACGACGGATCGTATTACTGCTGTGTAAAATGACTGCATCGGCCTTCCCGTGAGATGATTTAGTATTTTGTGAACGGCCGTCGGGCGTTGCAGCATTCACAGCCCCCACTTTGTTTCCCTCAAAGTTCTGTTTTCTGAATTATTAAAATAGCTGTTTTTCCGTAAGCATTTTACGTTTTTCAACTTCATAAACGCGAAAAAGTCAGTTGAATTAAGAAAACTGGTGCGACCGGGCCTCTACGGTTGACGTAACTGAGTGGATTCATGCATTAGGGGCCAAATGTCCGGCTTGATCGCTTATTTTACAGACCAGGTCATTCTCACGCGATGTCGCCATGTGTGCCAGTCTATGACTTCTGCAGGTCGCATGAATACCAAGCAACACGGTTTTGTGTACTCTGTGTGCCAGAAGCACCAAAAATAACTCCATCTATGGAAAAGTATGTATTCACTTTTTGTGCTCCTTCTTAATTATTCTCTTTTTATTTTAATTAACCCTTATTACCTAGAACTACAAGCATCTTCTCTTCCTAGAAGCCTTTATATACCAGGCAACCCTCGGCCAGTTCTGCTCGAGCTTACGACATCTGGTTATCAGAAAAATAGCCAACAAAAAGGAAGTTTTGTGACTTTCCTGGCATCCCTAATCGTACGGGTTCAAACGTCTATTTCCTTTGCTTAGATTGAGACCTCGCCTTTAGGAATAAGTTAAATACTCCATAAGTGAAAGTCAGACCACAAAAAGGTTGTCCATAGTTTTCTCCGCTTTTGTGAAATTAAAAGACCCAATTAGAGTTATTGGGATCAGTCCTAATATCCTAAATTTGGAGTCAAATCTCTTCAGTTTTGCTATTAGTGTTTCTGTACTGCAGATGTTGTCAACCGAAACTGAAGTGTCCACAACTGACACTGCCTTTGGCAAATTCTTTCGTGGTCTTAACTGTACATAAGGGTTCATTTAGTCCTCTCGTCCATAAGTCGCCAACGAATCACCGTCGCTGTATACGTTCATAGTTGAGGTTCCTGTCCGAACGCGGGCGGATCTTTCCAAACATTTTTCTAAATTCCATTCGAGAGCTTCGAAGTAGCATAACCAACGTGTGGAGACTAGTTTAACCGAACAAGGAGTCAAGCAATACGTGCCTATAAGTATAAACATCTAAATATTTTTGAGCTGACCATTAACCAACACTTAACATCCGCGGTACCGGTTTTTATATTATATCATGCGGTTCATCCCCGTAAAAATATTTGTGCAACGGCGGGGGTACAACCCGTGCACCCACGTGTTTCGTCCGTTCGCAAATGGATGGGCAAATTTAATGTGGCACAAGACAGAGCCACAGACCAGGAAGCATACGATTACAAAGCGCGAGTGTCTCTGCTATTTGACCGAAGGCCCAATGAGGAGCCAAAATATACCACATATACCGACGGCTCGAAATCGCAATGCACGCCGCTCAAACCTCCCTTGATTTGCTTCCAGTCCAGCGGAAGATTTTGTTGTTTACGGCATATTATCAATAGGTTGTACGGATGGAAGCGTGCTCCTAAAAGTCTAAGTTCGTTTACCATTATAGTTTTCACAAATATAGAAGAAGACTACGACATGGTTGTAAACAGCTTGGCTCAAACTTCGGGGCAACGTTGAGCAATTGTTGATGTTTATGAGTGCCCCTCTCCCACTGTAAGATCGTAAATGAGCTAAATAAATACTTAACGTCAGCTGAATCGATAATAGCTCTTTGATTCAGGGACAAGATCAGACACGATAAGAGACAACTGCCATTTGAAGTGCACAGGGGTGATCTTTTCTTTCAGCTCACTACTGACGCACGTTCTTGAGCCCACGAAGGCATCCTGGAATGCTGGTGGTGCGGGCATTTGTTGAGGCATATTGATAAAGCTGTCGACCTCTCTTTTGCTCGTTCTCTGACTAGCGTTTTCAACCTGCCTTCCGTTTCTAGCACGTTTTCACGCTAAGTGAAAAATGCTGGGTCATACAACTGTTGAAGAACAAGAGTGGTTGCAAGACTTCGTCAAACCACATGCCAGCCTTTTAATCAAGGTCGTTGAAAAGACGGTAATATCTAGACTGGAGTAACCTCTCAACCCAATGCAGTGTTTCTCAACATGTCAATTTAGCTTATGAAACAGTTGTTTTATTGAGATTTTGCTAGTGCATTTACGGCAAAAGATTGTGTACTCCATAGAGGAAATCTGCTTTCTCTTGATGTGTTACTTAGAGTCTTGGCCACCCCTAACTGCCGTCAGCATGTATATTTCTTAAAAAACAGGCGATGATAGCCGATGACGTAAAGTCCTTGTTTGAGGAAATTAACATTAGAAAACCTCAATCTGGATTCATATTTGCTCATTATCCTGATTAATTACATTCTCCTGAAAATTTTTTAGGAATTTTTTGTAAGACTATTTCGTACGCCGATTACACATCTCTTCTGCCCCGCACGTCGTTGCTCTCTTTTGTGCCGAAAATATTCAATCGGCGATGCCCAATGTGACGATATCGTCATCAATAAAATGCTTCGGTCTTACTACACATAAAACATTTAATTGTTAAGATTACATGGAAACCCTCATGTAGAATTGTTATGCCGTCATACCGGCGAGGAAACGCCCAATAAATCACTAAACACAAGCCGAACCCTCGCGTTTGATCCCTAAGCGCTTTTTCTTGCCATTACTATGGTACAACATCGGTATTTCGGAAGAAGGATACGAAATGACACTACGCAGAAACAAATTGTACAAAAAGGCATTCGCAGAGCCGTGTTAAGTATGTGTTGTAGGGACTCTATTTCTGAGGCATTGGAGACGTTTAAACTTCTTCCTGTAGTAATCTATTTTTTTTCGTTCACATTACACTGTTAACTTTCAGGACACTGAGGGGGATTATTTTAGTGTTAATTTACATTTTCCTTATTTCTTAAAATGAACGACGGGTCGAATCATTAAGTTTTTGGTGTCAATTACAGTGATAAGGTCTAGCCTCCAAGCTCTCTTTTATTGTGTACCAAACGTCTAAAGCTCACTTTCGTCGACTTTTGACCATTCAACTCAGTGAAAAAGGTGTGCGCAATATAAAAAAATATTGGCACTTGGAACACACTAAGTTTTCATGCCGTTGTGAATTGAACTCACGTAGAATTACGTCATTTTGTACGTACAATAAATATTTTTACCATTATTGTACGAGAACTTGGGCGTTGTGAAATCGCAGTTTTGCGGACAACAATCAATTAATTGAAATTGAAACCCTTATTAAGTCCTGAAATTCCATGCTGTTTCGTTTACTTGACATCTCGCCTTAAGCTGAGCATACTCAAACGAAGTTAGAATGTTAGACTGCCTTTGCCTCACGTGACTTCATTGTTTTACAAAAACATAAGATGAACGCAACATCATTGGCCAACATTAACAGAATCATATCTTTTGTCCGTGACGTCAAACAGGTAGATAGCTTTAACTAGATGAGCAAGACGTTAAAGTTTAAGGCGTTAAAACGCTCAAGGTTTTCATTGTATTTTTAACGATTCGAGAAATGTGCGGTGAACTGAAAACGGCCAAACACCTACCGACGAGACACCACCGAGATGCTCGTAATCTAGTCAGCCCTATTGTTTTACAACATACTACAAAAAGCTATCAAAACCATGCCTTAGCCTGCAGGCTGTTCTTCTACCCTTTAACTAGGCTAAATAGCTCTCAGAGTAGAGCCCGAACTATTTCTTTGATACACTTGGTGAGCTGAAATTTTTATTTATTTCGGCTCACCGCGCTTTTATTCATATTTTATCTCTCAAAGTACATTTGCAGGCCAGGTAACCAGTTGCTTGGAAATTAGCAATGTGTGCTCGTACTTAGTGTTTTGTTTTAGCGTTGAAACTATAATAACTCAAGGAAAATTTTATATTTAATTATTTCTTTAATGTTAGAGCTAAAGCGCTAGCTATTTTCTTTATCAGCCAGTCGCTTCGTTGCGACTAGTCAATAGAGAAAAGCTAGAGGTCCTCAATGACAACGAAATCCATAAAGCTAGACTTTATAAACATATTCACAAAGTATATAGCAATTTTTACATAACAAAGAACAAGTGACGCGAATTGCACTTAAATTGCTTCCTTGCACGATATGACTCGATAAAGGAGGCAAACGAATAACAGGAAAAGGCCAGATAAGGCACATATAGCAGAGTACGGAAACAGCACTTGTGGTAGCTGCGGTATTAACCCATTGTGAGCGCCACACGGGGTAGTCTGAGATAAGACTGTCGGGGGTGGATGACGAGACTTAGGAGAGAGCGTGAGGATATGTCTGCACAAAGGGTTGCAATATCACATAAGTGACTGCAGAACATAGGAGGACAGGCGCTAAGAAATGGGTCTGCCTGGCATAAAACCGATTGATGTATGAACAATAAAATAGTGGCGCAAACGCCTTGCTTGGCCGTCCTAGGGGAGAAAAGGTTCTAGAGGTCGCGGTCGGGAGAATGCAAGAAGAAACGGCTGCTAAACAGGGTAGGAGCCGAAGCACTAGAAAAGGTGCCCCACAGGAAGTCCACGGTAGATACAAGGCTGCTCTGTTAGAAGAACTGCTAGGCAAGATAGCCAAAGAGTTGAAAAGACAAGTAAAGTAGTAGAAGTGTACTGCTATGGATTCGAGAAATACCGCATGTCCTTCAAGCAGAGATGTAGCGAAAATTTCCACTTTCACTTTTTCTTTTTGAGGTCAACTTTTCCTCTGCCTGGCCTTGTACTGAGACTATTCAGTCAAGAGGTTTATGGAAACTCACCATCGGCTTATATTTATTAATATTAAAAGAAGAATTGTCATCAACATATTAATATTAATCTTTTTGCCAGACGTGCTCTAAAGTAACTTGTGTTCTTCCAGAAAATAATTACGCGTGGTTTGGTACTATGTTATACTGTAAAATACAGTTTAGATCGCACGGATTTATAGAGATATCATTTTTAGTAAACAAACTTTAATACAAACAAAAAGATTCGCAAACTAGTTCCCATTCATAAGTATATCCATAGTTTCGCTGCACCTACATAGCGACCAAACCAGCCATTTCTGTGGGTCGAAAAAAGTTCCGAACATCTCTGATGTTTCAGTTAACCCAGGACAGTACGAAACTTTTACCACACTATGCATTTTATTCCCTTGCACAATTTAATCATGAAGATACCTGGAATGTGCCCTATTAGTTGTTTTTTCGCTTCTAGTTGTGTCGGATATTTTGGCTATAAAGAAGTCAATAGATGCAGTGCTTTTTATTAGTTTGAAAGTTTGAAATTAGTTTGAAGCTGAGGCATAGAAAAAATTAGAAACCAACAAAAAACAGTCTTCTTTTGTGAGTCGGCGTTACTGATAGATGCTATAGCAATTTTCAATATAACATTGAATACAACAGAAGTTGCATTTGAGGCTTTATTGGGTCATTATAGAAAGTCAACGATGCGAATACTGAAACAACGTTGAAAATGCAATAAGGTGAGATCAGTGCCATCCAACTCGGTCGGTTACAATTGAAATCGCATTGGAACTCCTTTTTGTCAATAAAAAATAAAAATAAATTATTTTAAATATAAATAGCTTCTTCCAATCATAATACATTTAATTGTCTTGCTAAACATTTTAAGCTAATATTAAATATAAATGTGAATTGTCAGTACATTTATAAAAAATGTATTGAATATGCCACTAAACCTTGTATATAATAATCAGGTTTATAATTAACTCAAAGCCATATATGTATATTTTGGCCGTAAATATTCGTAAATACTTGATGTTTTTAACAAACATCAATTCGATTCTACCTATTTTTTTGATATCTCATAGCTAAAAAAAAGCATAAACAAGGCTGTAAAAATAAGGAATTTCAGTATAAATATAAAATTAAGAAAGATACTCTGACAGCTTTTGGCAGGTGTTTTGGTTGATATTACGCTATTTGACTCATCTTGTAATCGTAATTGCAAAGAGCTGCTTTAGTGATAGTGTCAAGCTTAACTGTGTATATTTATATAAAGTACTTCAATTTTGTACTTTTTGTCTATATGGCGTATTCGGCACCGAAAAAGACACATGGTACGAGAAACCAACGTTGCTCCTGTAAAAACCAAAATCAAACTAATGAGTACGACATAACTTATGACGGGGCGGGATTAGCGAACCTTGTCTTCTCAATATATAATAATCAGAATTTTCTTTAGTCAAACATTCATGCTGCCTTGGTAGTTATACACATGGGAACTTTAGAATAGTTGCTCTGCTTATACCTGCAATGACTCATACGTACACGCGTAAGTGCGCGGATTAAATATTTCGCACGCAACAAATACCACGTAAAAAATCGTCTCGGTACTCTATTTGGAATTCTAACACACATAATAAATAATATTTTTTTGAGCAAACGAGTTACTTTTGAAACAGTTGGTGCGTGACTTTAAAGACTCGTCTTTGTGCGCGAGTTTTCTCCATACCATGGTTATTTCTAGCTGCCTCCAAAAGTAAATGAACAATCCAACGAATTTTCTCTAGGGAGTAGAAATCATTCCAAGATGTTTTTACTGGCCAGTGATGTTGCACAGCACCTCCTTCAGTACTTGGACAACTTAGACAACGCAATCGAGGGGCTCAATGACAAAACTTGTTGCCTTACGAATTGTATCTGCTACGTCAAGCCAAATAATATATAAGCTTATAGACTTAAACATAATTTGGCACAAGCACGTGCAAGACAGTCATCTGTACATCATCTGTAATCATTGATCGGTTCTAAACGCAACAAACTGATTTAACGAACAAGGAATCCACAATTATATGCATTGTTGTTATTTCAACTACAAAGACATATAGCAAAAAATTCTTTGCTGCAGCGTATTTGTGTTCACCTATAACAAACCGCTAGATGTACTTTTTCTTCATGTAAATATCTGCAAATTTGACCCTCTAAATGAAAAGGACGGAGTCGTTAGGTGCCGCAGCGACTTACCGCACATCGCTTACATTTCTCTCGTCACTTTCTTATTGACGCCCCTGTGGCCGCAATAGCAACAGCAGTCGCGCAACCACAAAAGAAGGCAGAATTTTCCACTCCTCACCCTACAACCATACCATCCCCCTCAACCATCTTTAGGTTCCACCGTTTATCCGCACTGAATGGTCCCTTTCGATCTAGGCCGTTTACCACTGCTGGCAGTTGTGGCCATTTCCTGCTCTTCGACATAGCAAACGGGTCTAATAGTTCGGGCGAATCAGGAGGAAATATGGATGTGAGTGTGAGCACCGGTGCAAAGGCACATTCTAACCATCCAAATAGCTAGCTAGCCGGCGCCACCGGGGTGCCAAAAGGGACTCTTGCCAGATGTTACCAAATTGACTGTAGTAGCGGTCACAGCACTTCGGCACCAAGCAGGGAAACACACCACAAAGGTAACATTAATTCAAAATTCCTTCACTGGTGCACACTAAAGGGAGCGCTGGATTGCGGTTCTTCGACGCCCTTCAAGCGAAATCTGCGCAAAGCCTGTTTCCGACTTACTCCGAAAGCCTTTAATTCCTCCTGGCGCTGTCGATGAGGTGGAGAACCTCGAGGAAATTAATTAGTTCCTGCAATAGCACACTCAAAGACACTCAGAGAAGCGATTGGCACAGATACAATGTTATATTTATACGCGTAACCGAATTCCATACACAGCGTCAAGCCTAGCCGCTATTACGCACAATTTTTAGAAGTTACTTTTGAAAACAATTCCGAGTTACTCATCATGCGTATTATATGATCACCGTTATATGAATATGCCATATATAATTCGTTGTTCTCTTTTTCACTACACATACGGTCGTATCTTACATGCATTTTAAGGACACCCGTGTCACTTTTTCTTCCTCAACAAATGTTGCATGCATGATTAATTATTTCCGATAAATGTGTGTTATGCTGACAACCGACCTCCGCATATTGATCGATGTGGGCTGCTTCCAAACCGCGACAATAATGATGGAAAATTAATTCATACTCGTACAACAACATATTATTGCTCAGCCCCCGAGCAGCATCCGCCTTTGGTCATTTTTGGTCGCAGCCAAAAACAAGCCAGAAATTAATTATAACACACAACAGACCCTAACTTTTTTACAAGTGCGTTTGCTTTTGTCACTTTCCGCAGGCAAAATAAAAGGCTCAGTTTCCTTCCAAGCTCTGGAGGAATCACGAGATACTGTAAACAGTGTTTAACTACAATTCGATCAAAACGGGTGATACAAACTAAAGACAAAGAAAGCAAATGTCAAAAAAAATAAGCAAAAATTACCAACTAGGTACTGTACTCTTTGCATCGTACGCATAATGTAATATCGTATGTGATATCTGTCTTAAAAAAAGGCTACAAACGAATAGAAATTGACAATGCCAATGGGACAGAATAAGTTGTTTAAACGTCCTCTGCTTATGTAATATAAAAAGTACAGAGAGTTAATTATTATAACTATAGCATTATTATTAAAAACATGTTGTGCACAGAAAGGAAACTTGGTTTGCAACCCACACTGCACAGCCTGTATCAGGTGCAGAGCCTGTACCACACTGGTCTCCGTTTGGGTCATCCTGTCTAGGGATATTACGAATGTATGCAGTGTACGAAAGGTGCCACAATTTATTTTAAAGCCGAGTATATACCCTATCTGTTTAATTCATAAGAATTTGTTAAGTTTGTGCTGTGTCTCACAACTAATTTCCGCATTTAGTATAGTTTGTATTGCTGTTACGGTTATTGATGTCAAACGCCTTTCACAAGATTTTGTAAAACTCACGTCATAAGTCAGTAACACCCCCACGTTAGATTTGTTGACTTGGAGAAGCGACAACCCTGTCAGTCAACGACTGTTATTTTTAGGCAGCCCCTATGACATGCGATATTTTCATCCCTACAACAGGGTTACTGCAATGAGGCACTCGAACACAATGAGGAATTCGTACGGCCTATAGGCCTGCAATTCAAATGGACCTTAAGGGTCATAACAATTGCCATAGAGCTTCAGCTTTTATCAGTAAAAACTGATCTCTAAAGGGTAAATTTGGCTCTACTTCCACTATTTGCTTCTTGTGATGAAAATTCAGTGCGAAAGCTGGGTTTATTTGAAATATTTAGCACTGAATGCGTTGAAAACATTATGTTTTTTCAAGTTACAATGACAAACCTGAATGATTCGTAAACAGTTTGATTTAAACATGCATTCCGGGCTTCTGAATTAAAAAGCAAGCACAATTAATGTATTGTTACTTTTTGTGTCAAAAACTGAATGGCAATTACACATATGATTTCGTATTCTAACAAGACGGTGTCGCTCCCTTGCCATAAATGCATTAAAATGCACTAGGAAACCCATATGCATCCAAATAATTAATCGTCCTTAATTACTGATTTACGTTATGGGCCCGTCAACGCTGTTGTCTCCGGCGAATGAGTTCGGGTGCACATAAATCTTCGAGAATTTGCACGGTTGGCTGATCATATTAACTTGCATTTAATTAATGTGTCTCGGAATTTTCATTTCCCTACAAACACCCTCCTTCTCTCTCCATTCATCCCTTCTCTTCCCCATGCCGTACTCTTCCCCTTTTTCCTTTACCCTGTCTCTAGCATTCATTCCTCCCATTTACCTCGCCCGCTCAAGGTTTTCTTTCGAGCAGTTTTCTCGCTGTTCTTCTAAGTCTAAACTTTTTTATTCCGTCGCTGCCTTCTTCCCCTCCTTTGCCGTTTCTTTTTTATTTCCTGTATTTTTTCTCTTACTCTCGTTCTTGCCCTTTTCGTCGTTTGTCACTTCACCTAAGCGTCCCCTCTGTCTATACCTTAACACATACAGTGGGCAGCACCGAATGATAGAAATAGTATAAATATGGAAAGTCAGCCGAATAAAGACAAAGAAGAAAAAGGACCTGGTTGAAGGCAAGCTTTTCTATATTAAATTTGCACTCCTTGGGCTTCATTAATTTTCCTCGTCGAACTTTCCAAGGTCTCCTTTTCGGATCCATGGTTAAATGTAACCATCTTAACGCAAAGTTCCCAATAGGTCTTCTAGGGAAGCAGTTGCAACCGCGCCTCCTAACATCCTTCATTAGGGACTGGAAACATAAAATTAGGCCATACGTGTCGACAGTGTATTCGTCGGTTGCTCCATAGGTAGAGAAATTGTGTGTGTAGAAGCATTTTGTCGCTTTCCAGAACGTGTTCTGTACACATAATAGGATTGTCTGTGTATATCACACACAGCAGGCATGATTTTCCTTCAGTTCGTGTAGCGACACGTCGCAAAGCAACGTCTTAACAACAGACGCTAGTAACTATAGGGCAAATACGGTTTCTGCTTGTCTATTCTACGAACTCTCTAATTCCTCTGCTGGCCACGCAGACCCAACTTGCGTCTTCTACTTATATGCGCGTAGCTAGTTGGGCCAGTGCTCCGATGTGGCGTGCATAAAACACGAGCGATCCTGATGAGCGTGCCTCTGGGACTAGGAACAGCAGCAGACGAAAAAAGAAGAAATTCGGTCGTGTGTAGCCTCGAACCTTCTCTACCTGTCGAGCATGCTGACTCTGTTACCATCCGCCTGATCAGCTGCTTCTCCTGTTGGCTATCCTTTCAGCATCTCCCAGGAACTCTAGTTGAGTGTCGTGCCAGCTATTGCGAATAACGAAAACGGATATCGTGCACGTAAAACTGTACCATGTACGTAGCTAGGTAGAATACGTGTAACGTACCTTTCAACCTTACGCTTTAAACTCTCGGTGTCAAGATGGACTCTTCGGGACTCGTAGATTAGATACCCCTTCTAGCTTGACGTCGTTTTGCCTGCTCATCCCATCAAGTCGCTTGGACGTGGAGACCACTCCTTAATCATTTTCTTTGACTTGTATTCCCAAGAAGAAAAACATCGAGGAGCAAACTGAATCTAGGCAAGTACCCGGAGGTGTGTAGTACAGTCCAGTGGGTACCTGACCTATCCCAATGTAATTGGCTCAAAAAATAGAGGAAGTTTCAGGAAAGCCGCTGGGCTCAGGGGACACGCGGTAGTTCCACTCAGTGAACTGGCTATTCAAAGCAACTCTTGCATACATATACGCACTAATCGCAGAAGTACGTGGTACCCAAGTTACAACTCCTAAATGTTAATACGGGGCATGCATTAAATTTTACAGCCTAAGAGAGGAAGAAAAGTGCAATCCGGGTCGCAAAAGAAGTGAATAAAGTCCAATTCAATGCTTAGATTGGGCATGTCATACGAAGACTGTTTGATATTTACGAGGCACCTCTTTTGAGCTGAGTAACTTGTTTGCGTTCAGACTATTAATATAGCTGCGCAGCGCCCGACTAAAAAATTCAGTGGTCTATAGTTATGAAAAATGTCAAAAAATTATAAGTTCTCTGAAACCGCAAATGACGTAACCTAATTACGTAATTTGTTTCTCTCTTGAATTGAACTGTGTAGTTTTTATATATATATATATATATATATATAGCCACTGGAAAATAAAAGTGACATTGTTAGTTTTAAGGTTATGATTACTTTCTGTCGAGACGTCAATAGTTACAAAAATGTTATTGCATAACCATACTAGATTTAAAACTACTAAACGCTGCATTCGAGGTAATATTATAACCCATCTCCTTCTTTTTCTGGACTTAAAAACCTCTTATTCATAGAGCTTTTAGCTTATTCATCGAAGTCGCTAATAAGTACGGGTTGTATTCTTTGCTTTTCTTGGACGGACCATCCGACATCTAAGTAAAACGGAACCAAAAGGCAAACTCAACTGCTTTGAGCATTATAAGAGCTTTCTATTTTGGTAAGTGGTCTCAACATACCATGTAACGCAGAACCACTTGTAGAAAAAAGACTGAATCAAATTAAGCATTCAGGAAAACGATTCACATCTAAGAAGCAGCAATCAAATGAAATGTTACAAAGTAATATTAGTTAAAAAATTACAAATCATGCCCTTAAAGGGCATGACAGATATTCACGTCTAGTTACCTCTCAACACATTTGTCAATTTCGTAAAGTGTATGCATTATGTGTTAGGAAGGAACACTTATAGTTGTGCACACCCTATAGTCGAATCAATGTTTTGAAGGTACCCAAAATATTTATGATGTCATCTGATGCCATTGCCAATGCCTGTATCGTCTCCCAAACAAATCATGCAGTCTACCATTGTCCTAGCCTGAGCGGCAGTAAAACCGCCAGAAGGACAACAAACAGCAGAACAAACAGGGAAATCTTAGATTGCCATCAGTTCATTATTGATCGAGTACAGACAATTTTTAAATCATAACCACCGTTTTAGATAGCCCACATGAATAAAATA
Source organism: Tropilaelaps mercedesae (assembly GCA_002081605.1). NCBI lineage: Eukaryota > Metazoa > Arthropoda > Arachnida > Mesostigmata > Laelapidae > Tropilaelaps > Tropilaelaps mercedesae. The sequence continues at coordinate 31,885 of MNPL01003753.1, read as the reverse complement.
TCCTCAAGTAAATGCTGCGAAAATATTGCTAATTAATGATCCAATAAAAAGTAAATAAATGTTTCCCGATAGTCAATTGTAGTACATGAAAAAATCTATCGGAGATGCCGCTTCTGAATCACGATAGATCTTAGGACCAGCAGTAAGTTTACTTATCACTTAGCTATAAATTGGCCAGCGTGAAACATTTAAATTATTTTTCAACACGTTTTTTTCGTTTCACTACTGACATTTTGCTAGATGTTTCGGTTGTTTTTCCTATATGTGTCATTTCGTTTGTTTTTGTTTACGCCTTCAACAACGGGAATCCAACTTCTTTCCATTTTGCTTTGATACCTTCTATGACACGACCAAACTTCCCATTACCCTTCTTCCTCAACCCCTCGCTGGACTACAGATTATGGCTGTCGTTTGCAATTGATCACTAGTCATTTTTCTGAGTGCATAGTCATTTTCTTTGCTACTGCTACTTTTTATCGCATCTATCGACAGCAGGCGGCACATTCTCTGTTGGCATGGCGGACTCATCTGCATCACGCTTTGTCACATATCAATGATGCAGCAGCCCAACGAACCACATTGACATCGGAAGGTAGCAGTGGTCGAGAATGAAACCGTAGATAGAGGAAGGGCACCAGAAGCATCAAAAGAGGACACCGTCTTGTCGAGGCCTCTGCTACGCCGACGACAACAGTAACATGTGGAGGGATAAAAACAACGATGATTTTTAGCAAAAAAAAAATGCATCAAAAACAATTACGGGGCATGGTAAATTGTTTCATCTTCAGTCATTCAATTTTATTAATAGACGTTCATGATATGTTGGTATTGGCATAATTTTATAATCCGCACTTGAGCCTGTTGTGATTCCAGTGCGTTATAACTGATTTTCGCTAAGATTATTATCAGAAAAAATACCGCGGGATGTCATACATGTTTCTGGCTCTTTTAAAAGACGTTTTCTATCCCATATTTTAAGAACTTTGTACATTTGAATTATACTGAACTGTTTACTCGAACTTTTCAGCAATCAAAGACTTAATGAAGGCGTCTATTTGATCCTAATTAGCTGGAATCAACATTCTTATCCAATTAAAAACGATAGTTTCAGGTAATTCAACATCAATCAGTCATGTTTATATAAAGCAAATTCCATATAATTGGTTAATACTTATCTTGCAATAAAACCTTTTGTGGCGAAGACTGTTAGCCTAACGTCAGCTTTCGCAATAGTTGTATCAACTTGTTCTGTTAAGAAAACAGTACGAAAACGAGTCCCTTTTATATGGTCCTGGGATGTTCATCGTATTTTCGTGTGAAAAAACTACCATAGCCAATAATTGAGAACAGTGCCCATTATTGAATTAAACCCAAATCAAATAGATATCCCGTTTCAAATAGATGTCTTGTCGTCTTCTACACATTCCCATTATCTCTATCGGCTAACTGACTAGAAATAGGCTTTTCTTGAGTCTCCCGGACTTTGCTTTGGATCACTAGAAAGAATTCGTTCAATGAGTCGACCGAACCAAGGTGGCGACGATAGTTGGAAAAGCCATCATTCAATGGATTCTCACAAATATCAATTTAGCCAATTGAAGACCGGCAGGTTCGTTCAGTGATGCCATAGTAGTTACGATTCTTTCTGACTCTGAGAAGGTTCGAAACACTGCGTCAAGCAAGCTAACGCCACCACATACACACATACATACAAGGCCGCATGCACACACAGAGGCGCACACACACACACACAGAGGCGCACACACACACACACACACACACACACACAGAGGCACACTGACACACACACGACGCACGCACATGACGTACACACATAGACACACACATTGAAACGACACCCACGGCACAAAGGAACACACATATTGTAGAAATAAATCTGCTACTCTCTCAGTACCATGTCCACTTGAGGGTAATACTGGCTTTCGCAAACAGCAAATGCTCAATACAGTGGAAATTTTTTTTATCTTTCATTAACCTTCACTCAGGATCGATTTCTTATGGAAATAAGGGACCGCTTTCTTCACTACTCTCATACTTCGATGTACCAGGTCGCACAACTTGTCTCTCTCAGTAATCGTCCAAGGGAAAATTACTGTTTAACATGCTAAACCTGAGCTCTTACCACAAATACAACTGCAACGCAGTCTCCTATATAGCTCAAGGTGTTCGTATCGTCTTTAAAACTAACTGGACACTCTACATGGAACAGTTGAATGTAGATCTGTTTTTTCGCGTGGCGTATTCTATTTTTTCTAAACGGAGGATTTCTATGATTAACTTAGCAATTGACTTTGAGAACTTATTCAAGAAAGAGCGATTGAAACTTCAAAAAAGGCCGTAACAGCCTGTAAATTTTTGTCGAAAATGCTGAAAGGATCACAGCCGCACGCGCACCCGCAGCGCGCACACAGACACCATTTGCGAGTAAAGCTGGGTTCCGAAATGAACAAATGCTTTTTTTTATTTTCCATTAATCTTGATGCAGACAAGGTCAATTTTTACACAAATGCCGCTCTCTTCGCCACTCCCATACTTCGAGGTACCACGTCACGCAACTTTTCAGTATTCGTCCAAAGGGAAATTACTGTCTAACACGCTAAATCTGAGAAGTTACAGAAAATACAATTGAAACTTCCGTATTATAGAGTCCCTACTATGAAGAATTTGTCTTTTTCGCATAGAGCGGTCTATCTTTTTTAGACCGTGGACGCCCATAACTAGTTTGACAATTGACGTCGAGGAGTTGACACTTTTTAAGAAAAAATTACTTAAATACCAAGAAAAGCTATAACAAACTGTAAACTATTATCAACAATGATAAAAGTATTAAAATGACTGTTACAATAAGTATATTTGAGGTTAAATCTGCAAGCGAAATGGGAGCAGTTTCCCAAACTATATAAGCGCGTGCGATGCTTAAGCGTCGAAAGACGTTCTATTCTTGTTTTAGACGCAATCGTTAGTTAATTTGTTCGTTCTAGCTGTCTTTTAGTTGACGTATACTGGGTTAGGCGCATTTGTATCACATTACCAAGCAGTCATCAACTCTAAACTTTATGAATCCACCTTCTTTATATATCGCGAGTACTCCTTACTGCCAACCGCGATGACTTCAAGCCAGTTCTCATTAAGAATACAGCAAGGCTGTGCTCCGGGCTTTGAACAAGTGACAGCCAATTTTACAGTCAAATACTTCCGAAGCAAACCATTAACCTTGATCGAGCATTTATTGAATTTTGAAATTCATTATCTTATTCTTGTGCTCAGGATATAAAGCGTTCAAGAGATTTTGTTCCTTGTTTTGCGTTTTTAGTCAGCAACCAACCACTAAAAAATTTTATCAATCATAAATGTTTCTTTTTCAAATTCAGCTCGAATATGAACTCTACCTATGTCAGACAGCTAAAAACTACTTTTAGTCACATCTCATATACGGTCCGTTTCTTCTCGTGGAATCAATGAAACAACACCTTTTTGAAGAAATCTTACGCCCCTACGTGCACTGCGCATTTAATTCCTGCTAAGGACGAAAAAACAGATTGTGGAGGAACTCATTCTAAATAAAATGGAATGGAACTTACTAAAAGGATGGGATGCAAAGAAATGAGCTCCTATTGGTTGGGTGCTTAGGATTAAGTTGATTGCTTCCGGCCAGATAGAGAGTCCAGGGCGTGCACAAGCAAGGAGTCAAATGAGTGTAAAATGGTAGCAAAAAGGAATGACGACAGTACAGTAATAAGCTTTTGGTTGGAATTAAGATGACACGTTATGTAAAAATTTTTTACTTTAATTTCTTCTTTTTAAACGACTTTTAAGGAAATAGGTACTATTTTTCAAGAAGATACAATTTTGGAGACAAAATCTTAACATAGTCGAGATGGGCTAGGAGGACATAAAACCATTGCACGCTCTGAAGTAGAGCGAATTATAACCCTCTCTAATCAACTAGGTTTTTTCAAGAATAAAAGCAATGCTTATAAAACTGGCTTACGTTAATAGAGACATGCGCAAAACACAAGCAAATTTCAACATGGGTTTAACATGCTGACATCCCAGCTTACAAAATATACAAATAGCGAAAAAATGTTCAACTCCTATATCATGTCCGCCACGATAGTAAAAATAGGAGAATATTTGTCAAGAATGGAAAATTTTGATCGAGTGTAACTTTTGAAAAGTAACAGGAATTGCCCTGATGTTAGTAGATTATGAGATTTTCAAATTTAGCACTAGAATTATGCCATAAAATATCATAAACATTGATCATGTCGTTAGTTCAAAAGCCCTGTACATGTCGAAAATGTAAAATAAAAAATGGCTAAATTTTGACCGTTGCTATACTGTAATCCTTGCGGATTCCTTTAATTAAGAAAAAAGTCAAATTTTTTTTATTGTATCCACCATATATGCTGCTTATTCACTCGTAACATGTAGATGGAATTCACATTATTTAAAGCAAACTTTACAGATTTAACCCACTGCTACAGTTTAATCAAATTTGGAAGAATCATTTTTTGCAATTCAAGTCATGCAGTCTTGAGTCATTGAAGCTATTTGAATTTAAAAATTAGTTGAAGACTATTTTAATTTTGAGAATTATTCGATTTGTTAAAATTAGTATATAGCGCTTGGTTTTATAGTAGCTGTTTAATAGTTTGCAAGGTCGTAACTCCATTTCCAGTGTATTGTGTTGTGATGCACTTTCTTCTAATAAATATGGCTAAGTTTTATTGTATCTCTCATTCATCTTGCCATGTAACCCAATGAAACGTATGTGGTGTGTAGCAACCCTTACCTTTGGAGGGAAGATCTACGTTCTCTGAGGCCAACGTGTAGCTCTAAAAATTTGTTTGTCATACTTAGACTAGTAAAATTTAAATATAGTTTAAGTGCGCGGTTTTTTTAAACTGTCAGAACGCACCGCATATCAGTGTTAATATTTGGGTTGTATGAAAGAACCAAAAAAATAAATAATAAGTTTTGGAATGTCAAAAAATAGATGTTCTGCTTCACCGATTTTAATAGAAAATAGAAGCTCGTCCTAATTTAAAATAATTTGAACAAGTGCCGAGCAAGGAATCGGCCGTCAGCCATACGTAATATAAAAGTACTTGATTCATTCATTCTTATATCGGTTGCCATATTAGTATAGCTGTTAGAGGAAATGGGAAAAAAATGGATGTAATGTTCGATACGTTGGCCAATGAGAATTGTGCCTTACGCAATCAAGAATCATAATTATGCAAGTAGGTCTAGTCCATGGCAAACTGGAATCTACCTGAATAACTACATAACTACCTGAAATCGTAAGTTATATTCTATAACTGTCTATTATATTCTATCTAGATATTTTATCTAGGTATTACACTGTTTAGGGAATAGAGGTCTATGGTTATAGAATATAGCTTAGGCTTATAAGATCTTTATTTTTCAACTAACATTGTTTTTTCGATTAAAGGATCTCTAATTGTGGTTAAATGAAACAAGTCTTATTCTCAAGTTTAACTCAAACAAAGCCAATTTCAGGAAGTTATTTAATGGTTACACAGTTTACTATGACACAAGCATATCGTACACAAAGCTCAGCGAAAAATATGCTCTAAAATTGAAGCGATAGATGATTACAATGAACGTTAACACAAAAGTACGGAATTAATCTAGCAAGATTGTACCAGTCATCTTCGACTAATGGCAGGTATATTTATATTTTGCTTTTCTATTGATTTAGACATATGTTGACTGCCTGGGCCATAGTTTCTGGCGGCACAATGAGAGCATGGCCTTCGAGCTTCCAAAGTACGTTGATGCGTTTTGTACGTTATATCAGTTCCCAATGGACACACAAATGTATTTGTATTTTGTATACATGCTGATTTCCAACGCATACTCGGCCAGTGTTATACGCGTTAGAAAGTCCTGGCTTTCAGAAGCATTGATTAGAGTGAGCCAATCGTAAAAATATCAAGAGTAATAGTTTTAAACAAACACTGAGAACCTAAACAATAGCTTTGTTCAAACTCAACACATATTGAAAATTTAAAATCATAATTACGTCTATTTAGACGTAATTGTGATTTTCAATCAAGCATTACGGGCGAACAAAAGCCCATTGAAAAATTTAAAAGCAGCAGTAAAACAGCTTGTAGATCATAAATTATGTGAAACATTATCTTATACGTGCCCCTAGATGTACGTCTGGTTTGCTCGAAGGTCAGACCTCGACTCTTTCAAGTAGTAAGACCGGCCGTCTCCCGCTCATCTTTTTTTGGCTGCATAATTGCCATATAGGTCCCTTAAGGCGAATAAAAACGGGTTTGTTAAACGATGCGCAATGTCAAAGATACCCTGCTCATTTTTGCATTTGATTGCAACTCTTGCAGATATTATTTAGATACGATGATACCGAGGAAGCCATATCAGGTCCATGTGAGATTGGTTGTTGGAATACGCTCAGCGGGGGTGACTTCGATCAGGCAGCGCGCGATACAAAAACTGTATTGATTAAGGGGTTTCACTTAAATGGTAAAGGTGTTTTTATGCCAGGTTGACCACTATGAGGGCTGGACTGTGATTAATGTAAAAACGTGTATAGTAATTGTTTGGTCTACTATAAGCGTAATACAGCTCTGTGATCTTTGTAGTGTGATATAAACATTTTTAAACACCATTAAATAATTGCTTTCGCTAGCTAATTGGCCTATGGCTAAAAAAACTAAATGAGAAAATATATATTTAAAACGAAACGGTACTTCGATAAATGACATCAGCTGATAGTAATAAAAATAATTGGAAACAAAAAAGCGATTGGCGAAGCTAACCGATGCAGCACATGTGCGAATGTCAGGAAATTATTCTTTAACGGAAGGCTTCGCCACAGTAATATAATCACAAAAAGGAAATGACGTTGTCTGCAACAATTTTTCAAATCCAATTCTAATATATAATTTTTCCGTATGAATCACCAATAAATTTAGTAGAGTAATAAAGGAGGGTTGGGATAAGTTTACTTGCACTATAAGCACACCAAGCAATGCCAGCACTTTTATTATACTACTTTCAACGTTAACAAACTTGTTGCCCGGTAAATGTGACAAACTTCTAAGCGAACACTTTTCTTCATTGTTGAAAAGGAGAGGTAAAGAATAAGGTCTTCTCGCAGTTTCCTATTAAAAATGCGGCACTTGTTATAACAGCTCATGTTTTAACGTCATAGATTATAAATGGCCCACCTATTATTATGTCTAGTATGCGTAGGGCTTTACAATTAATGTCGTATTGACTGGCCTAACTGACGGCTGAAAAGTGATTAAATACACATTTCAGCCCGTCATTACTGATAAATCCAAAAAGATTTAATGCGGACCTTGATGAATAAATTACGACAGTGAGCAGTGCTAATCCTGTAAGGAAGCTTAATTGCAGCCGGCCTAGCATTCTAGATCTCTTTTACAAGTTGAGCAACAATCAAACAAGAAGCAAGGTACAAGAAAAGTCAGCCGAGTAAAGTAATTGATGAGCGAAAAAACAGTGAAAGGATTAGTACAAGAACCGCTGGGTTCATTAGTGCGAACTTGGATAATCTCTAATCAGCAACTGACATAATTGACGTTGAGGAATGAGGAACTCGTCAATAGAGTCAACTGATTGCCATGATAAAACAAGATTCTTTTATAGATTTAAAAAAAGTTCCCACTGACGAGTAACACGGACATATGCTTCCTCGCAAGAACAATACTTAATTATAGTTACATTCATTTATAAGGCTACTTAAGTCCTTTGAGTCTCTGACAGGTTAATACCTACTTTATAGACGGAATGCTACACGATATGCAATTTTTTTTTCTAGGAACGAAGAAACGCTTATATACAATCGACCTTAGAACAAACCATATACCAGAGCAGTGTAAGTCGTATACTAAAGGTGTATTTACCCCACTGAAACTCACGCCTCGCAACTAGGTCTTTAGTTAATGATATTACATGCTGGAGAGATAGGGACCACCGGACCGATTTGTCCAATTACTTGGCTGGGATCCACTGTGTGATCTAACAAATTACCAGACTAGTTTTTCCTAACGACACGACATTTCTGGAATATAGCCTGTTGTTACCTTGTTTTCGTGATTCCGCACAAACAATTCAAACTAATTTGCATGACGACGCTTCGGCTTCCTAAATATTGTACATTCATAGTTAAAATCTATGTCACATTGAAAATACTAGCGAATGCATAATATTATATAATATAATAATTATTCATTTTGGATTATCCGCGTGAGTAGGTAAACGAAAATGCAATATCTACACATCATTCATACGGGTCATCCATATTCATGTTTTAAGACCTAATGTATGAGTACGAACGTTTAGGGTTGAAGCTACAAGAAATCGTATGACTTGGATGATGTGATTTCTTACAGTAGGCTTGAGATGCGGTCGAAGTAACAACAAGGAAATATTTGAAGCTTTTTGCAGCACTAAATATTAGAAAATGTTAATGTTATGCAATATAATTTTACTTCGCGACGAGGTATTCCTGATTTTATACTAAGATTTATAAGCAAAACCATACATTAGTCTGGAAATTATGACACGCTGTTGGTTCTTCGCCATGCAAACATTCTATTCAGGCATACAAACAACACGTGTTGCATAGGTAAGACATAATGTTTAAGAATATGTGTCAAACTTTTCAAAAATGGGGCCGGTACCAAAACCACTTTGCAGTTGGTTATCCCTCTTATTCGAGCTCAATACCTTTTAAAGCGGAATGCTTAGATAGCGCTATTCCTAAATCCAAGCTTCACCTTGATAAATTGTTTTCGGTGGCAAATATTACACCTGGCCCGCTTCCGTCAAAAAAATAATGGCTCAAGTAGTAATCGTTAATTTTTTCCGTTAAAAAATTGCATCAGTTAGTTTGAGAGTGAATTGAAAGTCATTTCATGGCAAAATGTTTTCCTCTAGATGCAATCAACAAAATATCAGTGTTATAATAGATCTGATTACGTCTTTTTTAAAACATTTTTTTAGAATCTAAATCTTAATTTCTTAAATGGGCTGTCCAATAAATCAACACTTATTCCATTCAATTGCTGCGCTAAGCGATTGATTAACTGGACACTAACTTTTAAGTTTATGTTGAGATTACAAGAATTGCGAAATAAAACTGTGATTTCAAAAACCGAAAATACTATATACGTTGTATAATTACTACGTTACTACTTCCTAATTTACGTAATTATTTTCTGCAAATTTTATAAAAATGCCAGGAAGTCAATATAAAGAAACAAATTAGAATCTATTAGCCATCATCGCTACCAGTGTTGATCACGGCCTCAATTCGTCATAACTTAATTACCTATAGGTCAATATTCATTTTTAGGAGCTGTTATGCGTAGTAGGCGTTATCCTTATTGCTGCCACATTCCATTACATCAACATTATCAATAAAATGGTAATACACATTTTGCGGACAAACGACCCTTTCTGTCGAAGAAGGTATCTTACATGTTCCAATGTCAATCGCACTAACATAATCTTTATCCGATGGAAGTTTTTGCCACAAGCAAATATAGCCACCCGTAATATGAAAATCCTAGGCAACCAGGAACAAGAACGGACAGCTTAGTGCGAGTATTAAACAATTTTTGGTGACCACAACTCAGAGCACTTTCAGATAGGTTCTGTATTGAATGAATTGGGCTGAAACAGTAATTTATCGCGGAGTGGCGATTATACGACATTCGTTGTTTGTAAAGAAGATCAACTGCCACTAGTAACAAGTTCATCATTTACTTCGTATCTTCATGTACCATTGACATACTTTTTGTGATTAGGTTCGGTCTGTCGAGAACGTTATATAGGCGGAGGAGATGTATTGAACTTCAGCTGTCGAGCTTAATCCATTTTGTGCTTCGTTAGCGCTCTAGTATAATGTTTAATGTGCGACAAAATATTGTGAACGGTAAATGTGCTATGTGAAATGTATACAACAACTTGACAGGACTAGCTCTAAATTTTGAACGGTGTGCCTCGGACATATAGGGACGCATGATAGACGTTCTGTCGAAGCCGCTTCATCGTCATCTACGATTTAGCTAAAAATAAAATCTAGCTAAAAATAAAAATAATAATCATTATCATTAAAAAGCTTCTTCATTGTTATTTAATTCTTGGCAGAAATGTGGTATTGCGAAAAACAATTAATTACGTGCCTAAATAGCCAACCATTTTTCTGGGATTGCAATAGCATAAATTATTTTCACACCATATAGAGGGTACATTGGCATCGTTATGCTTCATGAACTTCACTCAATACATTTGGCGAATTTAGATCATTGCCACAATTTATAAATTTGTCATTTTTTTAGTGTGCCTTATGTTACAATTTAATTATGAAGTAAACTATTAGTCTCTATACTTGACACATCTGACACTACTAATTGCCAACGCTAATCTGATACCGCAGCTATTAAATGTATCTCATAGATGATTATCTATATCTTAACCGTTAACGAGTATCGATAAAAGTTAACGAGAAAAGGATTTACCGTCTTCTCTTTACTAGGTAAAACTTAATAAAATCGATGGTAACTTCAAGTGTATTTGTCACGTTTAGTACAAATTATATTTGTAACATTTTCGGATATTAGTTCGATCTCAGTAATTATCTAGAGTCCCTCATAGAGCGGTAGACTTGAAAACCACGGAATGTTTGTCACTAGTTCCTTAATTACCTAAGAGTAATAAACAAATGCTAAAATTAAAGAAAATTAGGCACAAATTTGGATTTATAACAATTAGACTGTCAGAAATAAAAAAATCCAGGGGCTAAATCAAAGCTAAAACTCACAAATGAGTCACTATAATGCAACAATCAGTTATAATTCGAAACAAAATCATTAGCTGTTAAATTACTGAATGAAAAAATGTCGCAATAGGGTTAACGATTCAAATTTTTTAGAACAGGAAATTACTGATGCAGAACTTCATTCATTAATAGATTTATACAGGTAACAACAAAGGGGGATAATTAAACGCAATAAACCTAAGCCGTAAGAGTACCGCTAGAATAATTAAGCTTAACTACGCTAAGTAGTAAAGTACCGCTAGAACGGTATTATGATTTACCAATGCTGGACGTCAAGGAGGCAATCAAAAACGCGTGTCGTTGTTTGTGGCAGCAAACAATTAATGAAAAATTACAAACGTGGCGAGACGGTGAATCGGGTTGATGGCAAGCCTTCAGTTTGCCCAAAAATGTGCTAAAACTTTTAAATGCGCGAGCATTCACAGGCATTATTGAGCTCATTTATATTTAAAAGTCAACTTTTGTTCAAGACAGAAACAAATACGTATATTTCTCACATATATATGTATGAGATATTGTGAATCACCCGCTGAGGTGATCAAAGTAACTGGATTGAAACTAGTACATTTAACGTCAAATACATTTAGTAATCTTTCTCCTATACCAGTACAAAATTCACTCCATATAACAGACATGGGTCTCGAGAATCCTGGCTGTCCGATAACTCCAAATAAAACTTTTCTGGCTATATTATGTAAAGTGTTTTTTATGTAGGGCAAATGAAATTGATGTTAAGTTGCAGACACACCCACGCAACATCTTTTCGATCTGCTATTCAAACAGCATTTGTAAAAGCGTTCTAAAGCAGCCTCAGACTGTGCATCAGGATAAAAATGTAGGAGTTGCTCTAGTTACTAAAATGATCTAGTTTTGATTGGTAAACAACTTTTATAAGCAGGATATTTTCCGTAAAAAAATGTTTGTCGGGATTCACCTGGTGTGTCTTGTCAATATGGTAATTTCATAATGGGAGTCTATGATGGCAATCTTGTTATGTCAGGTTTACTATCAAAAGCAAGTCCCATTCGTGCTTCTTTAGTGACTTTAGGAACTAGTGTGGAAATTGCTAAAAGCAAAATGGCTTTTTTTTGTACCACCTATTCGTTTCGATGGTACCGCTTGTAAACGGTATAATATAATGGCTTACTGCTCCAGAGTGACAATTTTGTTTAGAGGTAACGGGATGACGTATTATTGACTCAAAAATAAAAATTAATAAGAATTTTATTAATAGGATGCAACGAAGATCACTCTAGTCCATTTTTGGCAGAACGTCTTTGTGGGTATCACATTGTGAAACCATTTGACCAACAGTTTTGGTTGTTGAATAGATCTCTTTCTCGTCAAAAGATAAGCATGGGCCGACAGAAATGCATAACAAACTAGTAAATTTGCTATCTAAGATTTAAAAGTTACAAAAGCTCTTTTGTTTCCGACAGATCTGCACGTAGATTCTTTCCATACAATTAATAAATGGTAACTTGGTCTTAGTTTACAAAATTGTTTACAGTCCCTTCTAATAACTCGTGTCTAATAGAGGGTGTTTTCTCGATGCAGACTGAAATGGCCACCTATACAGATACCTTTACGCCCATAAACAAACATTACTTCAAGATTGTTTATATTGGGTCGGCTAAGACTTTTTGTATGTGTTCGAACGTTAAGCGTTCAAATGAACTTACTGAAGAGATGCCTGGGGAAATCCGTCATTATAAAAATTTCTGATTTAAAGTTAATTTGAGCAAAGCTCTAAATCCTATGAAAAGCTCGCTTCCAGATAGTCAACTTTACTCATAATTGGTTCCTTTGTACTACACATAAGACAAACATTACAAAAACCTTAGACGCTGATATGTATACTGGCAATTTAAATAGCGTTGATTGAATAATGAAATTAGGGATTAAACGCTCAAACGCGCAAATGTTGCTTTTCTCTGCATGGTTAGTTTGATTATGCTGTGAACGACAGCAGTTAGGTAAAAGTCTACTCTAAGTCAGCTCCAACAAAGATACGAATATGCAACGAAACCTTCATTTTAGCAAAGGAGGGCCTCTTTTTATCAATATCAAAATCAAAGCTATCTTTAAGGACAAATCTTAGCTTGATATGGTACTTGCATAATTCCATAATGCATTTGCATTGCCTATGTCGCTGCAAATATAGACATTTATGGACCTTTATTGCTCAACTGTCTTCTGTGGTGAGAATCGTGGATAAACGTTACTGCTACGGTTGTCTACCACCAATCCGATCCGTTTTGGTCACGGCTGATGGGATGTGCTTAACTGTTCAACACATCTGTTAGGTCGCATCATACATTATAGCTACGCCCTAACGCCGCTGTGTAGCTCCCACACCGCAGATCGAGGGATCTGAACGAGCTTAGCTGAAGCTACCCTTGGGAACCGTGGGATATGGCTTGGTCCCCGCCAAAGCTCGACTAGCTCCAAAGAACCAGTTGCTTACGAAGTAGAAGAAGCCATGGGAAATGGATCTATCTTATTGGAAGGAACCACACTATCGCTTGATTCCTAAGGCTTAGTGCCGCCCTGGGCTCAATTACATTCGAGCTCGCTGAGAGCGCCAACTGTGGTAAGACTGTAAGACGCTATTTTGGTTAGGTCACCTGAAAGGTTTAAATTAAGTGGCTTTCGTTTTGTATTGCAAGTTCTGAGACTACTCTGGGTTCGAAGGAACACATAGGTTCGTTGGCTTTTTATAGTAACAGAGTAATCAAAGCCTAGTTATTGATATTATGAGAGCGTGATCTTCCTTCGCTTTATTCCATAGAAAAGATAAGACATCTCATAGCAGCCTAGTTATAGACGTCAGGTGAGAAGAGTTGATGCAATTTTAGCCCCACACGTAAAAAATACACTGTTGGCAGCTCTTGGAGGCTGAATAATAAGATTCAACACGTAATTTTATATAGCCCATCCATTAGTCATAGTTGTATTTATTCATCAGAAGAGCAAGGCAGCATCGGTCCGTACAACTCACTTTGTTTATACTAAAATCATATATACGTTTGTTTATAAATAATGTCTTTTTAGAAACACCTAACTTTTTTTCCTCTATAGGAAACTATAATTATTTCCATTAAACGCCGTAGTAGAGCTCGGTGTCTATGCAAAATGGTACAAATTTACATGACATATATGTATATATATATATACACGTCTATAAAATGTTAATGTTTTATGTGACAGCATATGCATTATTTATACTCTATAAGGCATTAAAATATGAGTAGTATTAGAAAAAGCTTTTTATCAGACATATTGTAACCTACATCATTAAATATTTATACACTCTAAAAAGTAATGAAATCCATAGACGTATTATCATCACCTTCGCATTGAAATTTGTGTTTTTTAATGTATTTTCCACTCATGGGGCTGCCACATTGAAAAATAGGGTAGTAGAATCAGTAACATAATATAAAAGGCTGAAGTATCTTTGCGTCAGCTGCCCGGAGATAAGCGTATCCTTCTGATACTAATCAGCTCATTAACTTAGCTGAAATCTGTTTCAATAATTGTGGCACCACTTCTACCAAGGAAAGTATTGCTGGTCAGGCTAAGGACTTGTAGTTTTACTCTCTCTACTTCTACCACACTTTTCACTTATACGCTATGTGTATTTTATCAAAATACTGCTGTGTTTAATCTTACCCAACTCGTTGAATTACTAAGATTTATATTCACACATTTGGGTTTCATTCCTATTATTTTTATCTATGTATATTTACAATTGTGGGATAGTACATCTGTGTATCGTACCTATGAAGAATTCAGGATCTGTGTTCCTGCTCCCACACCTGTTGGATTTTATGTCAGAGCCGCAATCAATAGTAGGCCGCTTGAGGAAGGAGCTTAAATTTTCCCCCTGCTTTCATTTTGGAGCAACATCCTTAGTGGATAATTATCTGATTTTGTACGCAATCATGCTACTCTTGCGAAGGCTAACGGTTAGAATATAGAGCATCCATATTACTCTCGTTATGCCCGTTCCTTTTTTGATTCGGTTTTTTTTTCAACAGCTTCTGCCTATCGTGTCGTTTCTTTAACGTTTGTGAGGCCCAAGGTCTCTTATCGTTACAATTATTAGTTTCCTTACAATTATTAATCTGCTTCGAAGTAGTGAAGTGTTTCATTCTTTTCCATGCATCGACAGAAGTATTCCATATTGAGTAGATTATTTGTACACTACAAGCATATTTTGGTGGATTATATAACACACATATTAATAACACACACTCGGAAGTTACCGCGTAATTTTACAGGGTAAATGTTAGCAGGAAAGAATGTTAGATAAATGCGGATAGTGCGGTAGATACATGTCGGTAGGCAGTGAGTGTCATATTAAAAGTGTCTACTTCGTTTAATGTAGACACGTCATTCGAGTGTGGGGAACACGGTAGCCGCAGATTCCATTTGGTATTAAAGTAAGTTAGTTCACGGCAAGCTATGTAACGAGGTAGCCCATACCAAACTCCACAGTCTGTTTCAAGCCGGTACCAAGCCCAGACAGCTCTTGTAACGACAGAATCAGCACGCTCCCCTCAGCTTTCGTGCTGCATAAAAATATCCAGGCAACGGAGCGTAACTGAAACGGACAGGAAGGCCGAAAACCTAAAGTAGCTTGAAACAAGGGGAGAAAAGCGCCGATAGCTGCTGGGGGCGGTGATGGGGGTCTCCGGGAACGAAAGAGAGTCGCATTTCTCCGGGTTTAATTTTTGTACCACCCTCCATCTTCTTTTCTTAACTTCCACATGAAATTTGGTCTCGGAAAATCGATAGTCGTCAGGTTGAGATATGCTTGTATGTTCGCCATTACGTTCTTTCCAGTTCCAAAAATTTGATTGGACGCAGTCATTACTTCAGACATAAGAGCAGTGAGTTTTGCAAAACATGTTTCTGAATATTTCTCCGATAACTCAAAAGAACACGAAGAGAATAAAACAAGAGGATCTCGTATATGCCAATTTTTTTTTCAAAATTCACTACTTAATATTGTATAGAAAAATGTAAGTATAAAACACAGAATCACAGCGGCTTTCATCTAGCCAAACGTAAACTATATCAAACATAATTGTAAATTTATAAATACCAAAGACACATTGGAATAATACTGGCATCAAAAAGATCCGTGTCTTTTACATTCAGTGTTCTATAGATTTTAAGTTTCCGGTTAACGAAAAAAACAAGACAAATACTAATTTTTTTTGACGCAATTCAAGTTTCGAGAGAAAAGCTGCCGTCCCATTCTATTTGTTATTTTTATTGTAAAGTTAAACCAAAAAGAATAAGATGGAATATATAATCAGATTTGAGCATTACTTTTATAAATATCTTAGATGCTTATGAGCCTTGTCAAAATTACACTGACGTGAGTGTAGATTTGCATCTTTCATCATTGGTCACCTTTTGTAAGTGATACTGCTCCGGAAGTAGTACGCAACTCGACTGGCTAATAACACAATTATTGTACAAGCTGTAGTAGAAACACGCTTTCTCTCGGGTATATAGGGAAGATAACTATGCTATGTCCTTTATTTACGGAAGTGGCCTGCGCAAGGGTTACTTAAGTAATAAAAGCTTGCTACTGCAAAACATGGTACTCCTTTGTTTCACTCAAATAAGAATTCTATTTATGTAAATTTTGCTAGCCTATATTAGATGCTTTATGCCCCATTTCCGACCAATTAGTTAACAGACTGAACATGTATACGAATACTTATAACTGATTTTTCAAATAATCTTAGAAAAACAGGCGAAATTATCTAAACTCTTTTTTTACTTGCAAGATGCGTTTTCAGTCGATTTTGCGAGCTTGCTGTATACGCGATCAGTGTGCGACAAGAAAGTGCTGCGGACAGGATCAGTTGGGAGAGTATCACGTTAGTGATTAAAGTAGCAATAAGCTGTCAACCTACAATACTGCCAACACTGAAAACAGTTTTCAAACCAAAGGGTCGATTGGGTAAAAAAAGCATTGGAGAATGACTAGGATCAGAAAGAGAAGTAGGAGAAAAAATCGATGCTCTCCCACGGTTGTCTGAAATTCTTTAATGCCGAATTACAAATGTCACCCGGCGCCATGTCTCGTGATTTCTGTCTTCTCGTCTTCCTGCTGCTACGGGTGCGGCTAGACTAGCTTGTCGGCTTGTCAAGTAAAAAGCAAAGGCCCACTGATAAGGAACGAAAGAGTCCCGGTAAGGAAGAAAATATGCGGGAAAAGATCAGAAACCAAGAATCAATTGGTTCTGTCACATTTGTGGTGGCAGAAGGGGCCACCTAGCAGTGCCGTACAACTAAGAAGGAAAACTGAAGGTATGGAAAACCAACGGGCCCACTCTTATTACTTCTAAACCATGAAAGCCGAAATATTAACTTTGAGGATCCATCTGCCATCACAGCGGAAAAGTAAAACTGAATCGAAAGGTAGAGTCAACAATCTAAAGAGAAAAGCATTTTTATAACTTTTATAGCCAATTAGAACATTTATAGCCAATATAGGAAACCTCGTAATATATGAACGCCCATATTAAAAAAAGGTATTTTCTGAGCGTCCTTATATCGTCGCCATGGCAATGCCTAGATATGCAAAGATTAGATATTGAAAATAGCGGACACCAATTGACTCAAGTCGCCCAGAAAAATGCTTAATATTTGGACGTTTAAACTTAAAGCCTAGTCCATCTTACAAAGCAGACGAAAATGGCGGACATATATCACAACTCTCCGCAAGTTCATTTTCGACACAAAATGGAGGAGGAATAATACGATCTGTTGTGATTTGTTGTGAAATTATATTATTATCCTTTTTCAAAAATAAGTGCTTCTTAAAACTGATATAATGTGCTTTCTGTGTTCATGTGGTTGATTGAAATTACTTTGTATTTTCTTGTGCGGGCAGATGAAACATTAAACTGACATAAAAATGATTATCTACTTGATTTATAAGAAAGAACGTAGACGTATTAAAATAGGTATTCAACTCGTTTCACAGGGTTCTTAATAATAAAATTTAATTGCTTTGTATTATATTCGGTAACAGTTTGACGGATGCCTCGGCAATGTTTTTGCCACTGCAAAAGTCTTTGCACCTCCAATAAACTACAACAGAGTGGTTTCCTGTGTCCTTACGATGTTACAATAAGAGTCCTTTTTAATATGAAGGGTCTTTGTTGGCTGCATTCCTAATTATAGCTTTGCTCCTGCATTTTTGGACGCAAACATGTCTGTAATGTAAGACATATAGCCCTAATGCAGGATGTGGTTCACTTAATTCAAGTTCGTCGTTATTCGCGTCCTATGTTCGAGGTTCCCATCTTGCATATTGGTTAAGCATGCTATATTTCGTGGATAACCAGAAAAATGAATAAAATTACTCAAGTACGGATATTCATAGGGCCTCGAATTACCAATCGAACACTGATTTAAATCGTATGGACAAAAAGTAAAAACAAAATTGATGTTAAGATTTTTAAAGAGACCAAATAATTCGGACAGAAAGCTTATTGTACGTAAAGTTATCTCCATGAGATTTCATTCAATGTTTCAACAACTCATTCTTGCCTTATGTTGTTGAACGCAAATAAATATTACAAAGATACAATGTTGTAAATCTAGCGAGCGTGCTATAATAATTGTCATTTATATATATATATATATACAATTTTTCCTTTAAATTTTTTTTACCAGTGTTCACAAATATTGAGGGACGTTTTCTTGGCCTACTTGGCTTCAAGTCGTTCTACAGTGATACAGCTTCGAATATTATAATTGATTTTTGCTATTATCTGGGCTCACTGGTAACGTCGATCGGGAGTGGACCTGAGTTTGACTGACTCTTTTCATCATCAATTCTATTTGCTGGTTGCATTTGCATGAGAAAAGGCCGGTCTT
Source organism: Tropilaelaps mercedesae (assembly GCA_002081605.1). Taxonomy (NCBI): domain Eukaryota; kingdom Metazoa; phylum Arthropoda; class Arachnida; order Mesostigmata; family Laelapidae; genus Tropilaelaps; species Tropilaelaps mercedesae. Next base: position 13,077 of record MNPL01003753.1, on the reverse strand, counting down.
ACCGTTATAGAGAGAGATCGTTATCGTACGTGGAACTGTCAGATCGCGTATCGGCGAGAATCGGGTTAAATAACAGAAAGGGATTGGCATTTTAGAAAATAGGTAAAAGAAAAGGTTAAGGGCAGAGGATATTTTAGAGGAAGGAAACAGACGAGAAGGGAAGTTGCTTTATTCATATAGGAAAACCGTGCAGGCAGAATACTGACGCGTAGGCGCTTGCCGAGTTTATAAAAGTAGCTTGGAAGTCCTGTCAAATATATCTATTATTTGAACAGTAATGTTTAACTGAATTTAGAGTGGTCGCAATATAATCTCCTCTAAACTCACATTCAGTAACACACGAAGATTGATTACATACAAATAGCACTTCGGACATACGGAACACAATGGTTGTAGAACTGACGCATCGAGCCTCGTTTGATTTTGATCTTCAAGCTGCTTTTCCCCAAGTTCATTCACACTTTTATCGATCTTGCCACACCCTCCCCTTTGGAACGCTACCGTACTAAATCTGCAGAAACGAACGAGGCCGGAGGTTGTCTGAAGAAAAAGGAGATATGGATAGTTGATCTAACTCTTCTTTTTCCTTTTACTCACGCATGATTTATTTTGGTGAAAGGAATTCCTGCTGCCATCTATTGCAGTCTTTGCAGACAAGTATTGATCGGTGGAGGGAACTTATCAGACAAGGCAGAGAGGATACTGCGTAGCCGCTCTGGGAGGCCTCAGCTCGTAATGACCATGATTGGCCTAAACATCAGAAGTGAATATGCCTGACGTATTTATTAAGTTTTATTTATTAAGTTTTTCAAGTTAAAACGAATGTTAGTTAAATTGTATTTTTTATGAGATACAGGGGAATTGATATATTAAATTGGCTAGGAGCAATTATCAATTCTATTATATTGGCACCTAGTCGTTTTATATGCTTCCTGAGCAGGGCTTTGTCAAAGTACGAGCTGGCAAAGCCAAATAATGGACAGAGAACCCATACTTGACTAGTTCTGGGTTTAAGTAAATAGATACATATCCCATGAGCAGGAATGTATCTAAGCCTAATTACTTTTATCTTGGAAGAATACAATATGTTATGGAGAGGGCATCCATATTTTTGAAATAACTGTGCCCATAAAATGAGCAAGAAATTTCGTTTATTTCGTATTATTATATCGGATGGTTTTCACATATGACCTATACTAGTCACTTACATCGTACAAATTTTCTAGTACGAATCAACAATTATAGAAATATTTCTTGCCGGAGAGTAGCTGGATGTCGGCTAATCCATGTTCATAAATAAATTTCGTTGCGCAGACAAAGAATGCAGTGACCTAAGACAAGGATGGCGTGAATATTACCATTTGCCTGTCCTTGCTTTGGCATCGGTGTACCTACACGAGCAATACCCTCTCCATTTCGATCGTTGATCCATCTTCTACGAAATAAAATTTGAAGGAGAGGGTAAGGTCGAAAATTCTGATCGCCATAATCTCAATGTTTATAGGCAATATTATATATATTGCAATAAGATGCTTGAATCTTATGACGAAGTAACCTGAAGTTGGGAAAATCTGTAAGAACCCGTTTGCTCGAAAGAAAGTGTCAGTGCTTTCATTATTCACAATACCACATGTTTCTTTCTCAGAAGTTTCACATGCTTGCTGATATAACACATGCACAAGTTCCAGATAAACCTTGCAGAAGAAAGCTCATATTGAACTTAATCTCGAAAACTATCTTTTTTGATCACATGTACCATGTACGCGTGTATTTACTACGTCTAATCCTGTAACAACCACTATTTGTTATTATTCCATTTTTTAAACCCTTGTTTTAAAAGCATTTGATATCATATCTATTTTGGTAATTGGAATGCATTGATTTTCAATATTTAATCAGTCAATTAGAATTTCATCTCGTGTTAGTTTACTTAATGTTATTAACTATTATACTTATGATATTAATAGATGAATATCACATTAAAATATGCATGTTCTGCGTTGAAAGAATGCTCGATGAGCATTTATGCCAACCATTGAATGCCTAAAATGCATGGGAAAAGTACTTAGGGCTTCATTTTTCCGAAAAAAACAGGAAATAAGAAATATAAGCCATACAATAAAAGGAATACTTATCTGCTGTCAGGATGGACCTGGAACATGGCTAACGGGTTTACTTATTGGACAATAAGGTAACACGACCTATATAAATAGCGAAAACCATAAAGGGGCCGACATCGCATCGTCTGCGTATGCCAGCCTCGCTAACGGCAATAGTTGGCACTCATGTAATAGAGTTTTTACCGCTTTGCTGAGCCCCGTCTGTATGGCGCCAGCAAAAATCGGAAGGTACAGCCCTTTAAGCAGAACTCAAGTCCGTCGGAAAAAACTTGAGACAGCGACCAAGTCTACCCTTGCTTCTCCTATAACTACTCAACCGATAAGGTGGCAACCTTAGAATCTATCGGGCCCGCCGAATAATGATAGATATATTCTAAGGATTAAAATTTCTCCTTCCTACTTTTCAATACAACGGTCACGGTTGATCTGCTTAGTCAATAGCAGCCAAAAAAATGATTTTTCTGCCGCCATATCTTCGACGCCGGTCTGGTAACCAATTAGTCTACAGAACTCTGGACATGACGGAGATAAAAGCTCCCTGTGTCGGTGACCATCAACTTCACGTCTAACGCACTCTCAGTAGGGTGGCCCTAATGGTCGACAGATAGACGTAAAACCAAGCATAGGTAGTTCTGCACCGCTTTTTGGGCGATTCCCGCTTATTAATATTAGCAAAAGAGCATCTAGGCATTGCGATCACTGATGCACCGCCGTTGTGCGGGAATATTGGGTCACTAGTGGAAGAGGGATACTGCCGTATTGGAGCCATCGACGTCGAAGGATCATAAAACAGCATCGTTTAGGAGAGTATCCAATCCGATGGAATCTTAGAGCAAGTCTTAATATGGACCCACTTGTAATCGTTGCACATATGCCAACATTACTTAATTAAACAAAGTCGAATTTTTTGTGTATCTTTACCATAAAGATAATTTCCAATAACCTTCGTTGCCGAAAAAAGATTTAGTATACCGTACCATAATCAAAAAGCAATTTTATAAAGTGTTCTTCCAAAAAATGGTGTTGCTAATGCATAGGATATATATATATATACATATATGGCGCTTTATACCAAGAAAACATATAGGAATTAATAATAGCTAACAGGTAATGAAACTGAATGTGATTTAAATAAATATCTAAAATAGTTTGCGAAATATACTCATAATAATAAACGACATGATTGTTTCCATTACCTTCCATGTTATTGCTGACAGTTGGATAGGTTGTAGAACACAATGGAACATGCCTCAGATTAGTAGGACATAATGGACGATATCAATATATTAGAGCGATATTGGTCAGAGATGTTGCTGCGAGGTCTATAGAGCTGTAGGTTGTTGTATTACTTGACCTTTACTGCGGCATGTCTAGTATGTCTTTATCTGTGAGGTATCACACAACCATCTGCCCTCAAGGTGATGTCCTAAGCTCCGGTCTTGTTCTAGAAATATATTAGTATACTTCACCGCCGTCGCAACCACTGTGTTTCTGCACAATATTACGGGGCGTAACAGTACAACCAGAACGACGCTTTCTTATATCCGTGAGACACCTGCCCTTGAATGCCCTAGCGGCAGTCTAATGCGAGTCCTTCTCGTAAGAAAGAGTCTAATGTAAGCTTCAATGAAGCCGTCAGCTGCCATAGACTTCTTGCTGCAAAGACCACAGATATTCGTACCGTCTGCTTACTAAAAAGTAGTCTCTTGGAAAAAAGTGCACATATGATTCCATATGAATCTGTGATATATAATACAGCCTTTTACAACAAAGCCTTTTAGAATTATATTGAGTGAATTCTGTAGCAGTATTATCATCGTAATACCAGTGCTTATGTTTACGAATGTTTTGTTTTAAATATTAAGAATTATGAGGTAAACCTTTTCATACAGATTTAGTTTGTGATATATTTACAAATATTGGCCACTGATAGATAATCATCAAAGACACAGAATCTGAGGCAATGTATTTACTTATTTTTAAGCTTTATCACAAATCTTCTGCTGAATTTGTCCAAGTACTTACTTCACTATGTATACATTGGCATTCATTTATCTCTGTAATTGTATGTTCGTCAATATTGTTATTCCTTTTACTGTTGAATTCTATGTGCTTGCTCGACATGCTACACTAAGCATAATAATTGTATGGAATGTTAGCGTATAAATCTTTGTTAAGATACTCCTGAGTGTGTATGGTTAGCAAATGCAAGCCTTTCTTATCGACTAGCGTCTCACTAAGACGCAGCATGCATGCGGCAGTGTAGCTCCAATATAAACTTCGCAGAGCAATTTATAACGCCCGTTTTGTCGTTGCTTGAATCTTTGCCACCGCAAATTCGATAATTCCATGTAGTCCTGTCACCCTGACCACTTGCCATTGAATATTCTGTTCCTTTCTACATGTGATATGCTCTGTTTCCTGAGGAGCCCATGTTAGCTCGTTATTACATTAAGCTGGTTCTACACAAGACGGTTTCGTATATGTAGCACTTACCTTCATGTGCCTTTTTGTTTAATTATGGCAAATGGAGACGCCAATATATTAAATGAACTGTACTCGCTATAACTGCTTTTCTAAGCAATTTGATTGCGGCCACTTAGTCAGCACAGTAACTGCCAACGAGGTGATGTCAAAGCATAGACATCTTACCAAACGTATTATAGGCCTAGAAATGGGCCAGGGCCAAGTGCCCATAAAAATTCTTCCTCCCTTGAAACAAATGATGACCCTCAAAAAAGAAGAAACGCTTCCTTTGACGTATCCTCAGCGCTCGTCCTAACATTGCTTTTGCTAAAAGTTCGATCTTGCCCGGTCACTATATAATAAAGAGACGCTATTCGATGACATCGTAACTTGTTAATTTTTCCATTCGTTTGTATGTAGGCCAAAGAAAGGCTAATAAGAAGTCGCTGCATCCGTATGTTGAGGTCCAGCGGAGGTAAAATGAGAAATTTCAGCTGAAGCAGAAAAATTGCAAAGATAAACGGGCAGATGATTTGATGCTGAAAGTTCGGCTCTCAGTGTTTTATTTACGACTGATGAATTCTCTCGCCTTTACTTGCTCTCTATATGTTAGTCAACTAACAGTGAATAATTAAATCCTTACCGTATCGTTGTCTGAATGAACAAAGTGATGATTTACAATTAAATGTGATCGCATATTATAAATTAACTTAATCAGCGAAATATTCAAATAGATCATGGAAAGTTATCATCATCACTCTGTTGCAAGGATGACGTAAACTAAAGCGCATGGAAGCCTGGTGTTTGCGTCGAACACTTAATAAACGCCGAACATGATGTAACCTTGTAACCTTTATCGACAGATTGATTTTACATAAATTCGTTTTTGCTTGCTACTTTGCCCACCTCAAAGTCCTCACCCTCTTAGTCTCAACAAAATCTTGCGGGAGTTCTCGGTCGAAAATTTAATCAATGAAATGAAATTTCTTCTCTGTTTCTCTAATTCACAGTCGAGTTCTGATCACGCCAGCTCTGCCACACGGTCGTCGCCAACATTTCTCTTGAGAGGACGATAAGAAAGCGGAAGAGAAGCAACGAAACCAAACATGGACGTTGCTGTTACTAATGATCATATTCCGCACTAGCAAAAATATATTATACTTGCGAACCAATGACGCTATACTCAGAGCTCCGGGCGCAATTTTATTCAACGTGGTCAGATAGGGAGAGAAACAAAATGTAAAAGAGGCTAACGGGTCCCTTTCATGTATCTCACTACCGAGCAGGGCTTCGATATAGAAGAGTACCCGGTAATTGCAAGTTTGTGTCACTAATAATTCAGTTTGCATGTTTGTTTTAAAATATAAATGTTAGGGGGTATAGTCTCATCTCAAAAATGTTGAAAGTTAAAGAAATGCGGCATGTTATTGGGTTAGAAGACTGACACAGACATGAATATGCAAAAAAATTTGAATGTGGCGCCAATAGATATTTGGCACTCGATCGAGCGATTTATCCTATACGAGGCTTTGAGCCTGTCATATGTAAATGATAGTTAAAATACGCTGTAAAACTATGCGTACTTTCTGGATTTTTTTCTGTCTAAATAAAACATTTTTCCACCCCACAACGAATAAAGAGGCTAAGAAGGATAGCCTAACTATTAAAAACAGATATCTCAAAATGCAGGAGCATCATTAACATTTTGTTGAATCAACTCATCTTGGGATTACAGAATTAACGACATAATTAATATTATTGTAATAAAAAATACTCGGAAAAAGTTTATCTACTACTTTGCAGTGGAAACGAAGAGTTATTCACACGGCACCATAACTAGCTTGAGTACTCATGGCTCACCATAAATTTTTGCTATTCCTACGACACACTGACCAAGAATATCAGCGGCAGCAATAAAGGAAAGTACCAACAAATATATATTCAGCACACAAAGAGTCATTAAAAGACTTTAAAATTGTAGGACCAGGTAGACAATCAAGCAGCAAAGGTGCCGACGACACGACTGGAGTACGCATTGTTGATAGACACACCCCAAACGCGATCAGATGACATAAACACAGACCCATCCGAAAGACAGGCGCAGGCTACTAAAATGCAGCAAAATAAACTTTGTCGTTAAGCAAGCTGCGGTCTGGATTGAAAGTGCAGCGTGAGATATATTTCAAATGAAATAAAAGTTTTTATTAAATGTATGAGCTGACGTATGTTTTTTGTATAGCAGAGAAAAATGCAATAGCTTTAGCATCGAGGCCACTTACCAAGTTACGGTGTAGTTAGCCTTATTTTAGTTGACTAACTTCTATAGATGACACCTTTGGTTTTCGTGATAATATATTGCCACAAAGGCAGCGTTTTGCTGAACGAACAGAGGTACGTGGTTGGTACCCGAAATAGGAGCTGTAGATGAGGAAAGCACTGAAGGAGAGGTAAAAAAACAAAATTTCAAATTGTCCGGGACAACAATTGGACAGAACATTTCGCGCCAATTTTTCGGATTCCACAGAGAGCTTGGACGTAAAGTTCCACAGTGAGCCAACAGGCGTAGAGCCGCTTTATTTTGTTATTAAATCGACGTCTCGTGACGGGTGTTTTTGGAATGTCAAGAATTTCCAATTGTTTCGCCAGAGGATAGCACCAGTTGCTTCAACGCATCTTTTCATACCTGTCGCATACGCATATATGTGCCACATGAACGTTACCAGTGACAAAGAATCACGTAGCGTGGAAATATCGCGTAATAGACGACTCAACATTGCAGTGTGTGGAATGGCTAGATTAGACGTTACCACACAACCACGTGTTTTGCAATAAACAACTGATGTAAAATTGTATTTCTTGCGTCCTGGACAATCAAGCAATTGTGTCTACGTTATTGGTATCTTCTATGATAGCAGTGCACAACACAGGAATAGAAATTTCTGAATTCAAAGAAAAGAAACGGAAAAATATATCGCTTCACGGCAACGTCCTTGTCGCAAAAATTCCTCGGCGCACTTCACCATCACTAAGATATTGCAACACTAACGAATAGGTGACTTACGAATAATGGATGAAAAACGTGCTTAAATCACGTTTTTGCATAATGTATAAGCCTACCAAGGGGGAAAAAGATGAACCTAGATATGGTGAGTTTGTGAATTTCACACTAGCTACTATTTCATGAAATAAGGAAAGAATAACAGGAGATTTCCTGTGTGGCTGTATCAACTTTTTTAAAGTATGGATTATTAAAGATTCGTGTGGTACTTCGAGAGATAACGGTAGTGTAAGTGGGAAAGTGTTTTATGAGTTTTTATTATTAAAATGAGAGAAAACCTTCGTTTGATAATCGAATGTATATTTATATTGTGGTTTTAATCTTCTGTATAGGACTCAAATGAAATGATAAACTTGCTTTAATAAGCATCCTCTTTCGCTTCTTTTGGCCCCGATACCCAACTGTTAAGTGGCCAATCACCCTTGGGGGTCCGTATAGTGTGATAAGCGTTGCCGTTAAAATGAGATAGAGATCTGGGGTGTAGAAACACGAACCCTTAACGATGCCCTAAGGCAGTGTTCACGGTGCCCCGTCTAACCTGCATGGTGTCAGTTGAACCTATCTCCTCTACACTGTGCTAGCTACGCGTATTTGTAGTATATTTATAGCAAAGCTAAGTACGTTCATTTAAGAATACCAATTAACTAGTGATAGCCGTACAGTGTAGAACCAATGTATTTTACGCTGTGCGGCTGTTTCTAAGTACGCGAATTTGGAACATGTATACAACATAGCAAAGTACATTTATTTGCAAATACCAGTTAAATAGCGTCCGTCGCGTTTCACATTTCCTACCGCAACTATTCATGTCGTAATTTCTTTTAATGAGCATCGAGCAATAACCAGTTTATGCGTTTTACGCATCTTTTCATGAGAGGATTCTTCGAGTATCGATTGTATTCTATTTATCCTTCATTTTGGGAATACACTGAAGTACAAATTTTTCACTCTATTACCCCTGCTTAGAATATCAACATGCACAATAATAGGTTCTTAGATTTCTTCAGGTTTTTGTCAATTCAAACAAAGTTCAACCTTAATATTACTAAATAGTCGAGGACATTAAAGTACATAATGAAGAGATAGGTAGAAGAAAGGTAGTGAGATAAGGCCTGTTTTATTGAAAAAGATCATTGAATTAATGTGCCATACAGTTTTTTTTGTAACCGTGCATCTTTTGTTCACCTGCGGTCAAGAGTTATAGTTGACCAGAGATATAATAAATGCTTTGTACCCAGAATAGCAATACGGATGCGTATTCACTGACTTGAAGCATTGATTATTATGCAACGCCGTAGGAATGCGATATTTTAAATGCAGGCAGTAACCGTCCAGATGATCAACTATAAATAGAGAGAAGTATTTTGTGATTTCTGATCGGAGTATATGATCCTTGCATTCAATTGTGTGGGTGTTACGAATAGTAATTTCTGAAATAATTGATAGCGTATTAATGTACGAAGCGGCTCTGAATAGCAAGCGTGGGAATACATAATTTACGTTTTTAAATTATGCCATAAATAAATTGATAATAAGTTTTTTAATGTCATATCACTTCACTACATGCGCACGTCCGAACATGTATTTGTAGGGCTTTCATTACTTCCAGGCCGTTTGTGCACAAAGCATAGAGGCAGAAAATGCAAGCTACTTATGATTTCCGTGTTCCTCTATGAATTCGTTTTATCAATAACGGCCGCGCTCAGTCTTTGTTCGTTGTGTACCTGCGCTTTACGCTTATGAGCAAGCCCGCGATGTACAAATGTATTCTGTACGTACATTCCCAAAGCTCTCTATCCAACTGTATACATGCTTTCGCTAGGTTCCATCAACGAACCAGCCGATCTTTCAGCCAATCCATCTTTTCGCTGCTGCTACGTCTTTAACTGGCGCTTCAAACTGGCCGAGCGTTGAAGAAGCGATCAGAGGTGACGGTACAGAAAGCCGGTTAGCCGGATTAAAATACTCAATTTTAGCCATAGTGCAGAAGAGCTTTAAGAAAGCTGCGGCGTAACAATATAGAGATTAACGGTGGCTAGTGAATATCCGGTGTTCATTGAAGTTTTCGCCGCTTCATCAGGCACTTCGCGTGAAATGGTTTTCTCTTAATCTCCGTAACGTACATATAACGAGATAGTATCGAGAAGAAACAATAGCGAGAGAGGAGTGAGTTATGGTGGAACGACGCATAATTGCTTTGCTAAGCTGGCATAATTATTTCCATAATTTAAAACAAATATTGCGGAAAGAAAATTGTGTAACAATATAACGCTATCTCTGTAACTTAAAAAGAAACGACAAGGAAAAAGTAAAGCTTTTCTGCACCAAAGGAGAAGCAGATGTGCTAAGAATATTTCTCCAGGACTGGACGGACACAGGAGACTGAGTGAAACAAAATTGATCGCTGTGTTTCTAAGCGAGATTGCCTCAGTTTATTACAAAGTAATTGTCGAAACTAACTCCAGGTCAGGTTTTTTATGTATAGAAAACATAGTGCAAAACAACTGAAAGAAGCGACACAGGATAATAATAAACCATTTAATTCTATGAGATTGCTTTTAAACAAGAAATCACTGCCCCGTAATTTTCGCGAAAGTTAACTTTGTGAATCGAAAGGTTATATAAAAAAGTAGCAAAGATGCTCTAAATACGATATTGAAAAAAGATTTCACCGTATCTCTTTTATTCGGATGTCAATTAAAGGTTTATCACCTTACTGAAAGAGCATACTTTAGTGCTCACATCCTAGCTTTCTTGCTTATAGAATATATTTTTATAAAATACGTCTTAATCTGTCTAGTAAATTTATGACAAAAATGTCATATTCCTTTCTCACAGGATATGACTTTGATAATCATGTGCTTATTTTTCGCTTATTTTCGTTGTTAGTTACTGCAATGTGAAAAGAATAGCTAAAAAGAAAACGCACGATCGTCTCTGCCTTGGTGTGACGCTATTTAAAATTTGGTACGCTCCCTAAACTGATCTCAAGGTGTGCTTTTGTTGATGCATTTGTATGTGCCAAGGATCACTAAATAGATAACTATCTCAACTCGTCTGTATTTTATGTATGAAATCAATGCCAATATATCATTTTTTAAGCTAATACATTGTTTTACTAAAAAGTCTAAATATTGGTATTTAAAATAGTCCCCATTTGCCCACCCTAACTAAATCGAAACTTAAGAATTTTAAGATTGCCGTTTTCTCGTTCTTACGCAAGTTATGACGTTTTTAACAAACCCAAATCGAAGCATTCAACGATATCGATGCTATTCCTCGTTTGTAACAGAGAAAAACATGACTATCATTTTTTTAATATAGTAGGGATAACCGAGAATACTTTATAATAATTAATAGTTTGTCAAGAATATCGCTCATACCATCGTGCGCGATAATACACCATGGCACATACGCTCAAACCAAATGTCACTAGTACATTGCTGTGAAACATTTATTGAGACCGTAAAACTTAAAAAAAGCATAGCAGCGGCGTGCATGTTTGCTTATGTGGAAGGTAAATCGCTCTTGTGATGACACGCCGATGATCTTTCTAAATAGTGAAAATGATTTTCAGCCACTCAAATGTCTGTATTCTACGTTAATTCAATTCAAAAGGATTTTATAAATTCTGCAGACGTTAAAAAAGCGTTAGATCGACTCAATCACTACAGATGGGTTTGGATCCAAGACTTCTAAAAAGTACTTGAAAGATACAGAAAGTGAGTGAAAGATAAATAACTTTTATGTTGAATACCATACGGCTTTTTTCGTGCCTCTTACTTGATATTGATGCATATGAAACGACGGCCCAAGGCGATTTTCAATTGGAAAGGGATTTAACTTCTTAGAAATTATTTACTAGACAATTTACAACAATTTCATATTCAAAGAAGCTGTTAAAAAAGAAAATAAATTATTTTTTTTATTAATAGAATTGTAAGAGAAGTCCGGATTTTCAAAAAAAAGTTCGTTTGGCGATTAAAGTTGGTTTTACTGGTCAAGATACTTCAATCCTTTGTATAATGCTAGCTCACTTACTTTTGCTTGCAATCTGTTTTAGAAATGAACTAAAACGTGTTTAGCCTGTTTGTAATACGTTTGAATCCAACGAAATGGTGTTTCTGCCATACAGACGTCGTTCTGTGATCATGATGATTAAAAGCTGCTACGCCAATTTCTCGCGAAGCAGTGAACTCTCAATCGCAACTTTTTACTAACGATACAGCACTTGTAGTCGCCGGTAACAGCAGACTTCAAGAAACTAAAATTCAAGAATATATGTTCAAATATAATATTTTCAATCATTTCAACTGAATATCTGTATCCTTAGCATTGAGATAAAATGATAAAAAACGTATGACAAACAAAGACACTTAGTGTTAAATGACATTAAGGACAAGTGGAAAGTGCCAATTCGATATACATTCAACTTCTTCAACGGTGTATTCCAAGCCCATATGCTCGTCGTCTCTACCATTATACGTGAGATATTAATGAAGTATAATTCCTATCTCGGTAGAAATGGGGTATACCTTTTGAAAGAAAAATAACAGAGCCGAGCAAAAGAGAAAAAAATATCTAAAAGTTAGAAATTAACCTAAGTGAAGTCTCATAAATGTGCGTATAAATAAAAGAAAGTATTTCTAGCAGTGTGCAAGATTCCACCACTCCAATACGGAGCGCTTAAAAATTGTTAAATAAAAGAAGAAGTAGGTCTGACACGAATCCCCTAGTTTATAGAGTCCGATCAGTGAAACCGTCACACAGAAAATTTGCACTTATCAATGCTTATCCCGGTACCACCAAGTCACAACTTCCAGCGTTGTAACAGTGTAATCGAACTAGGTTTTTGTTCAGTTGCACGGTCTTCTAAAATAGTACGTTTAACCTAGTATATCATACAAGATTAAAATTTATCTGACTCACCTATCTTTTTTTCTAAATATGTCGTGCTTGAATGAAGAACTCTTCTAAAGCTCTTACATAATTTCTTTGAATAGGTGAAAAAGTATTACGTATATTTTCACTCCTATTGGATACAATTTTTAAGCATTTCATGTAGAAGATAGCAAACTTGAAAGATGCATAAGTATTTATCTTATTTTAGGATGTTTATGCTTGCCGTAGCTCGCGAAGTCATTCAATCTTTCCGTGTGAACATAATGCAGGAGTATACCTTAGACGTCTAAATTTATTTATAAATTTGTTTTACTACCTTTATTCTTTCAAACCCAATCAATTTATTATTAATGAATGCGGAAGGTTAATTGTGGCCAATCCAAAGATTGAGGTAATATTAAGCATGTATGTTTCAGTCCTAAAGTTTGTCGTAATGGACAAGTTGGGCAGCTTCAGGTTTAAAGTCATCTCGGGGGGGAACTGGACCCCTACCGAGCGCGTCCCCAGGTGGCGGATAGGGGAACGCCTACC